>VZTV01070870.1:0-16384 GCA_013400875.1 Anhinga rufa | reverse complement strand
AAAAAAAAAAAAAAGAATAAAACTGATTAAAAAAAATTAATCATACAGTAAGCACCAGCTCTGTATTAGCAAAAATTAATACATAAGATCAGTTATAATCCTGTTACTAAAACCAATTAGTTTTGTATTGTTATATTAGGTAATAGCTCATTATTATTATTGTTATTGACTACTTATATTACCATAGCACCAAGATGCTTATCAAAATGAGAATCATACTTTACAAAGTATAATGCAAACACTTCTTCAAGGGCTTGCTGTTTGATTTAACCTCAGACTGCTTCAGCTTTTCATAGAACCTGGTGTTCTGAATGACATTTAAAAATTGCTTCAGTGGCTGGCTATGAATATTTGCCTGAAACCTGGAGATTATCGAATGGAAGGGCAAAATCTGTTTCATAGGACTTCTCAGTGAACTGGAATCTCAAGTTATTTCTCTAGTTATTTACGCTTCATGTGAGCACATCAAAAATTCTTTATAGCAGGCTTTGTCTTTATCTACTGTAAATGAATGTATTTTTATCAATCTTTCTCAAATATGGGCATACTCTGTGTTTTTGTTTCTGGGGATGAAATAGGCCATTAGTGTCTTGATTCAGATTCAAGTTATCTAAACTACAAATCAAGACTGAGGTTTCTAGCAAAGTATTGGGAATATCCCTGAGCAATCCATACTACCTTACCAATTGGCATACCAGAAACTTCATGCATTTCCAAGACAAGTCTATGATTTTGGTAGGTCCTTTTCTTACCTTTACAGATTTTAGTCATCTTGTATGCTTTCTGTTCTCAAGCCACTCTTTATTACTTATTAAAATCTCTTTATAGGGCATGTATAGTATTTCTTTTCATGCCACAACCCACAGTCTGCTTAGTGACTTCTGTGTCCCAATAGCACAAGTGCAAGGGGGATGTTCCCAGGATGGCAGCTGCAGAGTTTCCCTCATGACGAATCACTGCTCTTGTGCCTATGAGACCTTCCAAACCAGATACCCTCCCTCATCTCCTCAGCACTGGCAGAACATCTTCTTAATGTTTTGTTTATTAAAATATGACTTCATAAAACTGCTGAAGTGTCTGTCTGTGATCATGCTAGGAAATGGCTGCTTCACAGAATGATTGGTTTTCTCTACACTTCAGAAACTCACTTGATTCATGGCCCTATGGGCTCTCTCCTTTGTCTTCCTTCCCTGTTTCCTGCCTACCTTCACCCCTTCCTGCTTTCCTTCCTTCCCTCCTCCCTTCCTTCCCTCCTGCCTTTCCACCTTCCTGCCTTCACTCCAGCCTTCCCTCCTTCCTCCCCCCCTCCCTCCTCACTTTGCTTTACTTTGCTTCGTTTTCTTCTTTTTTTTTAACTTCAGTCAGATTAGAATGAGTAAAGAAGAACCCTCCAGTTGTGATTTTTTTTGTGTCTGTAGATAATTTTGTTCAAGGAATAGTATATCACAGCTCTAATCCAGAGTCTACACCGTGGAAGGTAAATCTGTTCTCTATAGATCATGAGTGTGTTGCACTCATTGCACCCATTGCACTCAGCTGAGAATATTGGTGTCTCAGTTATGATAAAGCTTGCGATAAAACCAGATTACCCTTAAATTGGACCTATTCTGTTAGGAAAATGTTTAAAAAACAATAGGTAGAGGCATAATTTTAGAACATTTTCATCACAGTATAATAAGAAAGAAAAAGTATTTCCATACTCCAATTGCTTTAGAGTTTTATTTCTGTAATCCAATCATAATTTCATTTACTGGCTTAAAATGGAATGGGCCAGACTTTTCAGTGGTGCAAACTGATGTACCTACTGTAAAGATATTATATTTTGTTTAATTAGGGTGTAAGAAATGGCTAAAGACAAACAAACAATTAGGAAAAAGTAGTAAAAATAAACCAATTTTTTAAAGACTTTTGCTCATCCGCTCGTATTTAATCTTTGCCAGTTTAGATTACAAGGCAATGCAACAAAGAAAGTTAACATATTGCATTTATAACCATATACTGAGTATGTTTCACAATCTGTTGAGAACATTTAAAAATATTTGGAAGCCATCCAAGCTCTTATAAAAATTGATATATCTCTCATTAGCATTTTGAAGATGTCAGCCATTTTTATATAGGGTAATAGAAAGTAATCTGCCAAGGGAAATAGTTGGTGTACTGCTGTGCGTCAGAACAAATATGATTAACATTGTGCCAGATGTGTGTCCTCATGAACTCCCATGAGGGACTGGAGAAGTAGACCTTGTTTGATTATTGAAACTGGAAAGTGCTCTGTACCTCAGATTTGTGTGTGCCAACAGAAATTTTCAAACAGGGCTACCAGAAATACTGCTTGTGCGTACTTATGTGCAGAGCATTAATAAGCAGATATATGCACATCATTAGCCATGTCTTTTTCTTGTTTTCTGAATGTCATTTTTTCCAAGAGAAATTAACATGCCCTAGTGCTTCTACATAATAAATATACATTTAGCTAGAAGTTATAGAAAGCAGAAAAAAATATTGCTGATGTAGATGCTTATCCCTTTTTTTTATTAATGGTCTAGAAGAGAGATAATTAACCTGAAAGGTAGTGTAGAAAAATCTGGAAAAGTAGTATGGAGTTATAAAAAGAAGTATTTTATACTGATATATTTTGATTTTGCCCCTCCATCTTGGGTTTTTCCACAGTTTTTTTTTAACTATTTCAAGTGCAGAATGATATGATCAACGTATTTCTTATAATTTTCTCTTATTCTTCTCTATAAATATCAACTGCATAGGTTTTGTTTGATGACTAATGATATTGAATATGAATTAGTTTGATTCAGAATTGGTTCACAACTTGTGCAGGAGCAAGTGTTTCAGTAAAGTCAATTGAATTTTTCAGAAATACCTAGTTTCAGACTCATTTCCCTGAGGACTTTTTGTCTTTGAGATACATATGAAAACTGTTCACTAGTCCATAGACATGAGGGTTATATGGGCTATGTCACAGGCTAATGATTCACTCAAGATACTTCTAAACACTACAATATGAGCAGACAGCAGCCTGTCTGCTTATGACAGTCCCAAGATAGCAGGATACAAACCATGTGATGGCATTACAACAGTGTCAAGTCTGAATAAGTGCTGCTGGGAAGAAAGATTAGTAGTTCAAATGCCTTGACATGATAACTGAAGTTTCTCTGGTTTTAGTCACTTCAGAATGGCCAGAGGAATGAGCTCACTTTTTGTTAGATAGTATGTTTCTCCAAAATCACTTCATATGAGATAGGGTTATGTCTACATGTGCTATTTTCAGTTCAGAATCAAGAGGATTTGCTTACATTGTGTAAAGCCTTAACCACTATGAAATTCATACTGAACTATATTAATGGAGCAACATAAATTGTCTGCTGATTAGCATGCTGTCCATCCATCACCTCAACCCTTGAGCTATGACAGGACATGGGTAGCACCTACCATGGTTTCCAGACAAGCACTTGTCTGTCTTATATCTGGACATCACTCTTGTGAGTGATACATTTAAAATGAACTGCTGCCCTAACACATGCAGGAAAGGGTTTTCTCTAGTGTGGCTACAACCCAAGATTTGAATCGGCATGTTGAGCTGCATGCTGAAGCACTTATGAAACTAACTGGGTTTGGGTGTTTGTTTTTTTTTTCTATCTTGAAAAAAAGCTATGCTTTATAAAGGAGTGGGCTTGGCCCAAGATGATGTTGGAAGAACCAAGAACAACTAGTTACATGACACAGCTCTATACTATGAACTACTTTGATAAGGATGAGCTATAGTTACGGTTATAGGAGAAAAAACAATTCCTGCCATTCCTTTATGCTGCCCACCTCCTCCCCCTCCTGTCTCCCTCAATAATCTCTCCTTTGTCTGAACTGAGTGCCAAGTTTCAATCGCACCCCGACACTGTGAAGGCAAAGGCTTTGTGCCATCTGGGTTTGCTGGTTTGCTAAGGAAGAAACATTGATCTGTATGCTATGTCAGTGTAGCACGGATTTTCATTCTAATTACCCAGGCAACCTCATGTACACACTGAACAAGACAGGTGACAGCAAGAGATATCTGCATAACTTCACATAAAATGGATAACCTCACTTTGGGCCTTTGGGTTGTTGAGGAATTGGCTGAGACTAACCAGTCTGACCTGTGTAGGATGAAAGAATAGGACTTCTTGAGCTGACTCATTCAGGATACAATAAATAGAAAGTATCCAATAAACTCTGTGTAAAGATCTTACACGGGGAGAGAAGTGCTAAAAATAACAATGTATTTCTGTAGCAGACTAAAAGTGCAGGTAAATCGGATTGTGACAGAAAAACAAGTCAAAGAAAAGGAAAACAAATGTGCAGTGGCATTTTTTCCTTTTCTTTTTTTTTTATTTCTGTAAGTGGTTTAATACTTTTGAGAGCAATGTAAAGTGAAATGCTCTATGTACCTCAGAAATAATTCAACAGAGACAGCAGCTTTTTAAACTTCTCCATCTTCCTTTATCCATATGTTTCATCTATCATATGAAAGGCCATCTGTTAGTAAAAGACTATTTAATTTTCAGTCTGGTCCCTCTCTGGGGGCATTTAGGTCCCAGTCTCTAAGAATGCTGTGGTTCTGTTTGATCCTCTGTATTTGAGGTCCCCACTAGTGAAAAAAGAAGGTGAAAAGCTGAAGTCTGGGTAAAAGCTTTCAGGCAGCCACCAGAACAGTTCTGGAAATGTTCTCAGATAGAGCAGTTTAGACCATAGTCCCTTATGACAGAATAGAAGGATGCCTATAGGTGCCTGCTAGTAATACAAAACACATACATCTCTCCAAAACTAAGCTGAGATATAAACCTCTGGAGCTTTTAAAAAGGTAACAATGGGCAACATCTATAATCTCTGATGCAAGGTGGTTGAAACTTTCAGTCATTACAGGAAAGAATATATAAATCAGGCCTATATCTGGGAACTTATTTTTAAACTTCCTATCATCATTTCCATTTTTTTCAGGCTTTTGCAATGATTCTTGCCCTTTTCAGCAATACTCAGGTTTAATTTTTTTATCTGATGTTCTCAGTGTCAGTGAAATAGGATTTGAAGAGTGTAATTGGTGTAAATTTGCACAGAGGCAGCGAGACCAGGTTTTAAAATAATGAACATGCACGTAAGTGATGCAGAGCAGAATTTGGAAGGAGCTTGAGAATCTGGGGATAAAACTGGGAAAAAATCTATCCAAATTCTGTCTTCCAAAGAACAAAAAGAATGAGCTAAGGAAATGTGGGTTAGATGAGAGGACAGTGAGGTGGATTGAGAACTGGCTCAGCAACAGAACTCAGAGTCATGATCAATGGAGCAGAGTCTGGTTGGAGGCTTGTAACTATTGGTGTCCCCCAGGGGTCTGTACTGGGTCCAGTCCTGTTCAATATATTCATCAATGACCTGGATGAAGGAATGGAGTGTACCCTCAGCAAGTTTGCTGATGATACTAAGCTGGGAGGAGTGGTTCATACGTCAGAAGGCTGTGCTGCCATCCAACGGGACCTGGACAGGCTGGAGAGCTGGGCCAAGGGGAACCTCATGAAATTCAACAAGAGCAAGTGCAAGGTCCTGCACCTGGGGAGGAACAACCCCAGGCACCAGTACAGGTTGGGGGCTGACCTACTGGAAAGCAGCTCTGCTGAGAAGGCCCTGTGAGTGCTGGTGGACAGCAAGCTGACCCCGAGCCAGCACTGTGCCCTCGTGGCCAAGAAGGCCAATGGTATCCTGGGCTGCATTAAAAGGAGTGTGGCCAGCAGGTTGAGGGAGGTCATCCTGCCCCTCTACTCTGCCCTGGTGAGGCCGCATTTGGAGTACTGTGTCCAGTTCTGGGCCCCCCAGTTCAAGAAGGACAGGGAGCTGCTGGAGCAAGTCCAGAGGAGAGCCACAAAGATGATCAAGGGACTGGAGCATCTCCCTTATGAGGAAAGGCTGAGAGACCTGGGTTTGTTCAGCCTGGAGAAGAGAAGACTCATCAATGCTTGTAAGTATCTGAAGGATGGGTGTCAGGAGGATGGGACTGGACTCTTTTCAGTGGTGCCCGATGACAGGACAAGGCTCAATGGGCACAAGCTGGAACACAGGAGGTTCCACTTAAACATGAGGAAAAACTTGTTTCCTGTGAGGGTGCCAGAGCAGTGGAAGAGGCTGCCCGAAGCGGTTGTAGAGTCTCCTTCCCTGAAGACATTCAAACCCCGCCTGGACGCGGTCCTGTGCCCCCTGCTGTAGGTGTGCCTGCTCACGCAGGGGGATTGGACGAGATGTTCTCTGGAGGTCCCTTCCAACACCCTTCCATTCTGTGATTCTGTGATTCTTTAAAAGATTTATATACTTTTTAGAGGTTTTTGCAAACACGTCGACTTATTTATTATGGTTTAAGTCTTAAAAAAGGGAAGGCTTAAGATCACTTTGAATCATAGGATTTTTAATTTATCGAATATTCATTTTGATATTAAACCTACTCAGATTTAAGATAAAAGATACATTTCATTGTGCCTTTATTTTAATATCAAAAGACAGGAAGTGTTTGAAGCCTATTTCAGTTCCCATTCCATCTGAGACATTATGCTTGTAAATCACAGACCATGGCTCTCTGTGCTTTAGTTCTCCAGCCACAGGAGCAGTCCCACCCTTTAAGGAGTGTTTTGAGGATAGCTAGATTAAATATTGTGAGGTTTGAGATCACATGCAAATAGTTACAATTGAGAGAATGAATTAAACACCTTTCACTAGAAATAATTGACTATGCTATCAGTGTGCAAATCAGGGTTTACATAAACAAAATAGTACATGCATACACATAGATGTATATATGTTCATGTGTATACACACATATATTTTGAGAGGGAAAGCAGGTATTTAAATGAGGCAGACAAAAAGTCTAGCATTTAAATGCGTCCTAATCTTCCAAATGACATCACTTTATTTTCCATTTGATATTATTTTTCCAAAGCAAAGTATTTAATCCCTGAGCAAGACTGATAAAAGAGGTTTTAGACCGATAGAGTGTAAGGATCCTTCCAAGGTTATTGGCTTGTGAGAGCTCTGCCACCTGTAGCTTCCCAGCGTTCCTCAGATCTTTCCTACTGTTTGATTTTCCACTCTCTGCTGAGCTGTTTTACATCCAGCTGTTAGAGTTTGACCAGGTCCCATAACCCAGGCCATGTCAAGGTTTGAAGAGGAGCATGATAATGGAAACAGCGTGCTGGCAAGGCAATGTTTTGAAAAATTTTACAGGAGATTTACAGCTGTGGTTTTGCTGAAATGCAAGCTGTGCTGGGGTGAGGCACAATAGGGAAACTTGTATGTGAGTCTATGAAAGGGATAGAGTTATGCCATTCAGTAAACCCCATTTTAGACAAGATCTTAGAAAACAGATTATTTAAAGAGATTCCCGAAGCATTTAGAATTATCTTTAAATATTTTAGAAGAGAAAACAAAGAAATTGAAACATTGCCCACCTCTTCTGTCCCCAAATATTTCCTATATGGGCTGGGAGCTGGAAATGCTTACATATTTTAAGCTCAAAATTGAAAGGTTTTGATTGAAAATCCATCAAAAATATATGTGTGAAACTGCTTCGAGTTTTTTTGGGAAAAGTCCACAAAAAGTGGAGATTCTTGTTACTGTTGAATTTTTTGGGTGGGTAGATTCATTAGAAGAGAGTCACAAGATTAAACTGTTCTGTAAAGGGGGATCCCTTCTGGAGCCATGCAGACAGGCAGCTGTTGAATATTCAGATCAGCTTTCAGTAATTGTGATCCAGTTTACAACACTTTTTCTCCCTTGTAATATGAATTTAAGCAGTGATTTTTTTCTGGTTTGGTGGTTTGGTTTTTTTTTTGTTTTGGTTTTGGTTTTGGTTTTTCTTCAGTGCTGCTAAAAACTAGAAAACCAAACAAAGGTAGAAATAATTCTAAAACAGGTAAAACACCTAGGAAAAGAGCACTCTAAATTAGTTTCAGTGTTAGAGATGGAAGTGGTAACAGTGTCTTTTATTAAGTTTCCCATTATAAGATGCTGCAATCTGCCACCTATAATTTTGTTGTATTGTAAATAATTGAGCTGACATTTCAAAAACATGATGCTTTTCTTAGGCAGAATTACATTATTTTTATATATATTTTAATTTAAGTCAGAAGGATTTGGATATTTCTGAGAATGAAGCTTGAGAGAAATACCTTGCTTTGGTTCATATTAAACAAGAGAATTCTTCCTGTTGAAAGAAAAGTTATCTGAAGGAAAAGGAAAAAACTTTTATATCAAGGATGTGCCTTTGCCACCCTCAGAAAAAGCCATTAAACACAGTAGTTGCTTTTATCTGAGCTTGAACCTGTTTGTTTAACATTTGCTAGTTCAGTCTTTTTTTTGCCACTGTTGTGAACTTAGAGACCTTGGGGCTGGAAAATCTGCTGTCCAGGGATGCCAGCACTATTTTCTTTCAGAGAACAACCATGGACTAATACCAACATTTAGGGTAGAGCTCTAATATGCTCTCACTCTAACACACACCTGCTAACAGGTATGCTCTTGCCATGTATTGGCACAATGCCGTAAAGGATTTCTGAGACCAATAAAACCTTGCAAGTTTTATTTACCTCATTTTTTTTATAGAGGTCAAGATACTTATATATTACATCGTACTTGCACCCTAAATTGGATTTTTACATACCTTATCTATCATATGGCAAAGGAAGAGCCCATGCTTTGTAATATGTCTTCCTTTGATCCGTTTTAACTTTACTATTTAGCAAGACTGTTCACCTTGTACCAGACTCTTCACCTTGCAAGCACATTCTTGTGTGGATGGTACATCTGCCTGCTGCATCTATCTTCTGTAGGGCCTGCTTTGACTAATTCTGTAGAAAACCTGTATATGATCATACCTATATAAATGTCCTAGCAGGAATACCGAGCCTACCATCAAAACCACAGGCAGTGAACCTGCCCATCCTGTAGTCTGAATAATCTGCCCCTGGCCCTCTCTCAGGCTCTTCCCTAAATAGTATAAGAAGAAACACAAGGCAGGAGAGTGAGGGAGGAATAAGATTGTATTAAAGAAGAAATACAGGTGACAATAGGACTGGGGAGGAGGAGAAATAGCATCAACAGTCAGAAAATGGAAAATTGGGCTAATCATGCATGAGACTGGTTGCATAAGGGAAACCAAACTGCATGGGATTTGCTGTGGAGAATGAGGCTGGAGTCTGGTGTGTGGGTGACTGGATCCATGAGCTAGTGAAGAGACAAAGTATAGATTGGTCTGACAACAAAAAAAAATGTGAATCAAGGAAGCAGTGGAGGAAATGACATCTGTTTTGCTGGAAAAGAATGACCACTGAGATTAGATAACTTTCCAAGGCAGAGTAAAACTGGAACATAATACAGCAGACTGGAAGTAGAACCATATGGAAAGTTTAGGTAGAATGGAACAGACCAAGTACTGTGGAAACCGACTGAAAAATCTGTCTGTGAAAAGGAGATGGTAAGAACAGTAGAACAGAAGAGGGTTTTTTTGTTTTAGTAGTCTCAAAAGGCTGAGATGTAGCAAACCAGTCATGACGGGACTAAGACCAAGTAAAGAAGAAAATAGGAGGGAATGAGAGTCCAGGATAGTAAAATGGCAATAGGATGATTAGAGAGGGCAATGCAAAATGACTCAAGGTTGGGGTGAACAGAAGCTCCCACTAGAATCCAGGACAGATCTGTCACTTTTTAAATTCTGAATTTCTTCTATCAGCAAATTTCTTTTTCTACCTGCTGGTAGAAATACTTTATGTGGGAAACTTTTACATTTATTTCTTCTGCACAGAGCATAAAAACCTGAAATTCCTATCTATTAGTTACTCCTTTAGCTCAGGACCCTGATCCCTGCTCAGGACATATGAGGATGCATTGTGGTGCCCTGAGATGGAGCATCTCTACTTTCTGGTTGCAGCTGAAAGGAAATCACGCATACACACATGAAACGTACACAGATACATACTTCTATACAAGAAAGAAAACAAACCCAAAACTTAAATTAGTCAGAAGTTACAAACTTCCAGAAAATTATTAGGGAAGTATTAATTCAGCCTTCTTACACATATGTATTATGATATAGTCTTTAGTGATGAAATAATTTCCACAAGAATCCTGGTGTATTCAGTGCATAAGAGGCATATTCAAAGAGTGATTCAGGTCTTATTATTAAGACGTTGTTTGCAACTAAAATGGGACATCAAAGAGAAAAGGGAGGATTTCCTTGTTGAGATTTTTGAATATGGTTCTGAGGAATTTCATTCCTTCCCTCCCTCTTCCCATCTGTGTGATGCTAAGCAAGTCATGCAAACCAGACTTAGTTCTGAGGTCATTGCAAATTGCATGTCCTCGTGTCCTACATGTCCAGCATCAGACATAAGGACCTATGGGAAATTCTCTACTCTCAGAACTGCAGCTGAGCTTATTCGAACCTGAACTTGAAAAACATGAAGAGCTGTATAACATCAGCCTCTCAGGAAAATTAAATAAATGTCCCAAGCAGACAGCTTAATGTACCATGGATACTCTGACCTTTAAATATCTAACCCTTCCGTACCCTGCTCTCCCCTTTGCAAATTGGAGGTTACAATGCCCTTGATTAATAGGGGTGTTGCAGAAACAAAATCAGGAATGCTTGTGAAGTGATCAAGAATTAATCTCTAGTATTGAACACCATAAGAAGTACTAACTTTAAAGTTAATATTCTGCCTACGTCTAGGGTAGGGATTCTTGGACATAGATAAAGTCTGGGACATTGGGCTTTTTCACTGATAACTACACTTGATTAGCCTAAAACACAATTTTAAACAGTTCCTCAAATGAGTAACCATCTTCTATCATTTGCATTATGCAATAAAGGCCCCTTAAAAACAAGAGTACATCATTAAAGTTAATGTCCTAATGTAAATATACAAGAAGGCTGAATTAAAGTTGCATAGGTAATCTTAAAGGTGCTTTTTCTAAACTCTGAGCAATGGGTGTCTTAATACAGTTCAACAGCATTGCATGTACATTTAGGCATAGAAGAGGTATTTATAAGCTACATGAGTGTGTGTCTTGTATATCCATTTTGTTTATTCCACTGGTCTTTTCATCACACTTCCTTGCTGCTTCTCTTTCCATATTTTGCCAACAAATTAGGGGAATTCAGTAATGATTTAACTGAGCTTTGAAAAATGAACCAGATTCTCTCTTAATCTAAAATAGAGTATCTGAACCAGCAGGTCTGAATACGTGTGAAATGAGGTAAAACAAGCTTATGAATCCACAACTGAAATACAGTTTTCTAACATGTATTCAGTGTGTGAGACTCGATGCTGTACACTTCTGAATTGTTTGTTTTTCCAGCTCTAGTCTTTAAAGACGGTACATTATATGTGGCTGCAACCACAGAGGCATGTCTGCTGCCAAGAAAACATATTACTACAGTTCAGTAATGTAGCCTAATTGTTTTCCCTCTGGTCAAGTTACCCAGAAATACTTGCTTTTCTACAGCTCTGCAGTAACAGTTAGTTAGACGAAATGACCTGCCTTCAGGAGAATTAGATCCATTTTCTGAGCTTCTATTAGAGAAAAAGGCTTCCTTCTTTGGGAAATTATGTATCCTCCTTGAGCCTGGCATTTTTACAAATGGAGATTTCTATTAGGAACAATCATTTTATGGTGAAAAATGTTCTTGCCTTGTGGATGTGTACAGACCATACTGTGTGGGATAGCTGTAGGACATGGAATGATTTGCAAGTTGCTAAGGCAATTAAACTGCAATGGGGAAAAAGCAAAACTAACTGCAGTGTGTAGAACTAGCATCTTCCTGCTCCTTATCCAGATGTACAGGACAAAGAATGAATGGACAAAGACTGCCCAGTGTCCCTGCACAAAGTAATTCACTTCTTTCCTTATCAGGAGCCAATGAATCTAAAACCAGGAAGAAGGGTCAACCATTAGAGGAACTGCTCCATATCCCGGCTTTACAGTTGCATGCAAGGTGTTTTCTGTGCTCCCTCAGGGCTCGGGTGCTGGAGTTTCACTCAGTATGGAACTATGCTTAAATGGCACAATCCACGTCCTTAGAAAGTGTGAAGACATTCTCAGCATACTCAGAACTAAGTGAAACAATTAGCTTATCAGTCTTTGATGGAAAGCTGGAGATTGTTTCCTTACTTATCTCTGAATAACCTACTATTAAGCTAAATTTGATAGAGAGGAAAATTCTGTCATCTGAGAAAAATTTTATAAAGCCCATGAATCAAGTACAATTTTCTATAATGAGTCTAATGAGCTGAAAAGGGCTGTTCTTTAGTCAGTAGTGTAATTTAGAAGGCCCTGCTTTGCTGATTCTATATAAGGAAACTGATCTATTGATTAGCTCTGCTAAACTAATTGAAAAAGCTAACAAAATAGACTGAAAGTTAAAGAATTCTGTGAGGTAGTGATAATAGAAATAATTTAAATATTTTATATTGATTTAAAAGAAATGCAATTAAATCTTTTTTGTAATTAGTAATTTCTTTCTCTACCAGGATAAATACATTGTGCCTGAACATAATTACTAACACAGCATAGTACAAAGCAAAATTGGCTAACAGTCTGCTCTTGGCCTTTCCAAAGAAGTGAAATGAAGCCCAATGTGGGGCTCGGCAGGTTTAGCCCCAGTCACCAACCAAGCACCACACTACCTCTCACTCATTCCTCCCTGGTGGGATGGGGGAGAGAATCAGAAGAGTAAAAGTGAGGAAACTCATGGGTTGAGATAAAGACAGTGTAATAGCTAAAGCAAAAGCNGTGTCCCCTCCCAGCTTCCCGTGCACCAGGCACAGCATGGGGAGCTGAAAAAGTCCTTGACTAGTGTAAGCGCTACTGAGCAACAACTAAAACATCTCCGCATTATCACCACTGTTTCAGCACAAATCCAAAACACAGCCCCATACTAGCTACTGTGAAGAAAATGAACTCTATCCCAGCTGAAACCAGGACAGTAACTTAAAATGAATTTGGGGTTACAAGGAGATTCTTTTGAAGAGGAGCATGCAGCTTGACTTGCCCTGTGGGCTGCAGAGGAAAATCTTCTTGTAGCTAAGATACAAGAGGCATCTCTACACACAACTGAGTGGAGAGAGACCTCCAGAAATAGTTCATAGGTAAGAGGTACCACCAGCTCTGCACGGCTCTTGTTGCTCTATTCCTAGGTAGTACGGCGCTGCCTCTCCCGCTCTTTCAGACCTCCCCCAGCCACCTGCACCCATCTTTGTCATGTTGTGGGGTGTAAGCATGAGGGAAGCACTTTCACTGTCTTCAAGTTATATACAGACTTGGGAGCTACTGCTTGGTATTTAAAAGGTATGAATGAGATGCCAGAAGAGAACTACAATATCATGAAGTCATACTGAACTTGCACTTATAAAATGTGCATTTCATGTCTCATTTTCAAGCTGTCATAGCTCCTCTTTATCCAGTAATTTTCCTTGCAAGGAACCTTATAAAGACTCCTGAACCAGCTAATATAGTAATGTATTTTCCAGGGAGAAAATAATTATTTACAACAGGTCTCTTTGTGAGTGTTAATAAACATAGAACTTTTTCAGCATTTTTGTAATTTGGTTATGAGCATTTTCAGTATACTGTATAAAAATAACACTGACTCGCCTTGATTTTCCTTATTATATCTGTAGTCTAGATCAGTTAAAACAAAGTTTCTAGAAGCACTGTAATCCAGATGTTTTGTCGTTATATTTAATGCAACAAGCAAACAAACCAACCAAACAAAAAGCAGAGTAATATAAAAGTCAACATTTTCTGGATTGACTAGGGACTTGGGACAACTTGCAGTTGGGTATTTGTTATTTTGACAAACAGCAGCCACTGGGAAATTTTGAACAGGATTTTGTTACAACTTTGTCACCGCTCTGAAAGTTGTATTTTATCTGAGATATAGCCAGAAATACTTTCACCAGAAGGCTTATTTCAGCTTTTTAGTTTTCTCTATTTGGAACACAAGGACTTTAGAATGCTGGTGGCTTCTGTTAATAATCAATGTGTTCCTGCTGGTAAATTTATTTACTGTAATTAAGTTTTCTAAAAATTTAAAAATCTCCATGGTGTGTTTCCTGAAGTACTAGGTCAGCTGAGGCCCTTTAATTAGGAAAAAATTGCTAATAAAGTACTGTTGAGGAGAAGAATCCAGCATGGAATTTGTGTTTTTAGTTGGCCTGACAGTCATAGTCCTAATTTGTTCCTCAGTGCTTCAGGACCTAAGAAAAATCCTAGGCAAAGTTTCTGAAGATTAAAGATATTATGCATTAGTGTTTTGCCATGAAAAAGTAGAAACACTGTGGAAGTGTGTTGCAACTTCAGAATTACATTAACTCTCTCAAATGTAAGAGGAATCCTGGAGCATAAGTGGTTTGTGTAAAATTAGCTCTGAATTTGAACCCTGACTGAAAGATTGCCAGTTTTCCTGGCAGTCTCTTTATTTAATAATTTAATATTTTTTTTAACAAAAATAATGTAATATAAGCCCAAAAACACATGAAGTCACCAGCAAGTGGCACAAGAACATTCTGGGACTATAAAATAAAAGCCATAAAGTAATGCTGAAAGAAAGATAGTTCCTGATAATTGCTATTTATTCATTAACAGACTACATTGGGCAGGATTTTCCACCAATATCCTTTTCATTAGTTCCATCAAAGAAAGACTTCATATTTACTTATATCCTAAATTAAAAATTATTGTTCTCCAATGTGTATATGTGGCCTAGATTCTGTTGTCTTGCATGGTGTTACTGTTTATATAATTTTATATAATTTCAAAGTATATGTGAAAAGCAGAATGCTTGTGTATATTACGCCTGTATGCAAAGGAGTAAATGAGGTGCTTATATGCGCTTGAAGATTACTTATTCTTGTTAATAATCCAAGGATCATAGTTATCCTTGTGTAATTTTTTGCACCATTATAAAGAATTCTTTTCATTGACTTTCTTTTATTTAGGAAACCTATTAAACCCAATATGACCGCAATTAGAAACAGAATTATTTTATATACAGTTAAAATAGCTTTATTTTGCAGTGGCTATTCCAGTTCTTGTAATAACTTATTTAGTTACCACTTTTGTTCAAGAAAGAACATAACTGTCCTAATCTTCAGGGTGTTATTCTGCACACTTTATAAGCCAAACTAGCCAGATGTTGAGCTACAACTGGCTTTACTGCTTTTAAGGACATGTGTATATGTGTATATGTTTGTGCTAGTGATGTACTTGCAAGCAAATAAAGTGTATAAAAATTTAGAAAAGAGTCTGAATGCCCATTCCTCCTTACAAATCTGGAAATTATTAAAACAAAATAAAACAACCAACCAAAAAACCCCAACAATCAACTTCTTGCAAAAAAAATTTGAGAAATTGGTTGAACATGTTAATAGGAACTGCTCTTACCGTAACTTTCCTTCCAGGGTTCAGGTGTTAACAGTGCATTGAAGTAATTTGTGTTTCACAGCCTTTTGCCAGTGACTGAAGACTAAAACCTTACATGTGTATTTTAATTACAGCAGTGTAATACATTTCTTTGTATGTAGTACTGCAAGTCCATGCTGACCTTTCTTCAGGCTGTGTTCTGCAAGTTGTAACTCCCCTGCATTGTATAGTATATTTATTTAAACTGTATAATTTAAATGTTTTGTAATAATTTTTCAGCTTTGATTCCCCATTGTATTAAATAGAACCCATCCTAGCACACTCTAAAAACTGTCATTTGGGTAATAATGCTTTTTGTATTTGCTATAGCCAAATATAATATTCTGTTCTTTATTTAATAGCTGTAAATATCTCAAGAGATCAATTTCACCATTAATTTCTCTTGGAAATTTCCTCTTGAGTGTGATCCAGTTTTTTCCATGTGTCTTTTATTTTTTTGTGCTCCTTCTGTATAAAACATCCTATTTCTGCCTTTCCTTTTAGTCCATGCCGCAGAGACGTGCTTTCCCATCATTACATGGCAGACAATGCATCCACAACAACAGAGAGGCAGGCACTCTGTCCCATAAGGAATGACCTGAAGGCATGAAATGCTAATGCAAAGATCAGGAAAATACAGATCAATGAGAAAAACTGGGAAACCAGTCCTGCCCTGTAACTGTGATGACTTCCACCAGAGAAAGAGAGAGGACTGCTGATCGAAGGGTCTGTCATTTGGGGAAGGTTTACACCAGATTGTGAGCTGAGCCTATGAGAGTGCTTTAGGCGGTAAATGGAGCAGATGGAGCAGATGGGTAGGAATACCACTGGTAGCAGCACCTGGTATTTCCACAGCATAGATTTGTACTTGGTCCTTCACCTTTTATTAAACAAGAGGGTGTGG
>VZTV01070867.1:1361-20864 GCA_013400875.1 Anhinga rufa | reverse complement strand
TGCGGGTGACAGAGCAGTGGAACCATGCCCACAACTTCTAGGCACCTTGTGTCCCTTCTGTGCTTAGGAACGGCTTTCATGAGGTCTTGTTCCACAATATTGCGCACTGCCTGCTGGAGAATAGGAGCATCAGCATGAATGCTGTCAAGTTAGAATTGTCTCTTATACGTAACCGTACTGGCTAATGCCCATGGATTCTCTTCTTACCGTGTTTACATTAGACTGCTGCCTTACTGCGGTTCTTCTTGATGCATTTTTCACTTGGGGATAAACTGAGGTTACTTGGAAGCTAGTTATTTTATATGGAAGATACAACTGTTTGTTATTCTGTTTGGATCCAAACCTGAATGATCTTCTTCAATAACCTTGTAAAATGAATATTTAAAAATTAACAACCTTATCATATTTAAGCAGTTCCCAAGCTCAGAGAAGATTTGTTTATATATAACAAAGGTAATTTTATTTATATGTGCTATTTTCTCATAAAGAGAGTGATGTAGGGGCAGCTACAAAAGGATCAAGAGGGAAAGTGTTTGGCTTTTAATATGCGTTTCACTAAGCTAACATTAATTACTGGTGAAGTTTACTATATTGTGCTTTTGTCAGGCTGCAAACTGCTGATAGACCTTTTCTGAACACAGGGGAGAACCCCAAGAGATACTTCAGATTCCAGGGACAAAACCAAGTTTACTTAATTTAAAAAAAAAAAAGAAAAAGAACAGTTCATTGTTATGAAATATGATACCTGTGTTTATGTATTTTAAGGTTTCTTACATTGATGCATAGAAGAAGCTATTATGCAAAAACTGTTCTACCTGAAATTTCATTTTCTGTATCTGACTTTATCTTTGTGCAATAACTGACCTCTCCTCACTCTTGTCCCACCACTTCAGTAATTCTGAATCTGCACTTCTTTTACAGCACAGCAGTAAAAGGACAAATGTTATGAAGTCTTAATGCTACTATAAAAGCAGCTGCAAAACTATCAAAATCTCTTTGGCTGTCTGAGATTGTGCCAGATGGTAAAGAACTGGAACTACAATAAATGTCATGTTAAGCAAGTCAGATTTGAGGGACATGTTATGCATCCCACATAAATAAAACACTGCTAAAACTGACCCTAGAGTGATTAGATTCAGGAATAAGCTCTTCTATATCCTCAGGAATATCTCATAATATCTACAATGCAAAGTGTTTCTAATATTCAGAGCACTCACATTAGTCTGGTTCTTCGCCAAGACCTGACAGCTAGTTTCTCTGGATGCAGGAGCTGTGATAAAGCTCAGCTTTTTTTTTTTTTTTCCCACCCAGGACTTTCAACAGATTTTTCTCAGAAAAACAAAACTACAGCCAGCTTTCTCATCAGAAATATAGGGACAATGAGGAATAAGAGTTGCATTGACACCCAAAGCTCTTTCTTTGGGCCTCAGTTATCCCATCACAAAAAAATTATTAGTGTTAAATCGAAAGGCCACTGACTATACAATTGGCTGACAATTCTCCCTACTTGGCTGACTGGAATTCTAACATTTTGTTTCCTTCATATAATAAATTTTAACTCTCTTGCTGTATTTGTACGCAGAGTCCCTGAGAATGACAGAATCATCCAGGTTGGAAGGGACCTCAGGAGATCTCTAGTCCAGCCTCCTGCTCAAAGCAGGATCAGCTGTCAGGTCAGACCAGTTTGCTCATGGCTTTATTCAGTCTCTTCTTCAAAACCTCTGAAGATGGAGACAGCACATCTCCAGGCCTCTGCCCCAGTGCTCAGCTACTCTCAGAATGGAAACTATTTTCTTTAGATGCAGTCAGTACTTCACCCATTTCAGTTTATGACCATTGTTTCTCCACCTCTGGTTGTGCATCTTGGTAAAGAGCCTGGCTCCGTCTTCTTGATGGTCTCCCTGTAGGTACCCGGCCTGCTGTTAGTTCCCCTGAAGCCATCTCTTGTCCAGCCCTGTTGCCTCAGACTCTCCTCACAGGGCAAGTGCTTCAGCCCTGACCATCTTGGCAGCTCTCCTCTGAATTTGTTCCTGTTTATCAATGTCTTTATCCCAGTCTTGCATATGGTTGTCCTGCAGTCCTCTGCAGAAGCTTTTATTGGGTTATGGGATGACAGTGGGGCTAAGGAGACTCTATTCTCCTCATTAGCACTCCCTCCCTCCCTGGTGGGGCACAAACACCGGGTCACACAACATAGATGTGTGTGTGGTTATGGCACTGTTCTCTCCCTCCCTCCCATATCCTACCCTCATTCAGAGTGTGGCTTGATCTATCGTTATATTTAGAAGGAGGTGGCAGACATTAAGCTAATTAACTACAGCCATAACATAAACCAAAGACTATTCTGCATACAGCATATTAAATTAATCTGATATTTTTGCAGGTCAAAAAGGCTGCTATTGACAGTTCTAGGATACATCCATACTGCACACTGCAGTGCAGGGTAGAGGTACTAGCTCAGGTAATTTAAGAGCATTCCCAGGGTGAAATGGCAGACTTCTCTGCTACCTCTTTTTAGTACTTGCAGTAGTAATCCAGTGGTGGTAGAGAAACATAACAAAGTCCTTCAGCAAATGTGGACAAATCAGAAGGATCTGAGTGTTAAGGGATTTGTTTCCCTACATAAGTTTGAACTGGGAGTAACTTCCCATAGCTTGAGAACTGAGAAAACAGCAGACAGTTGCTGACATCTCCAGTACATGAACAGGTACAATCTGTGGAGAATACAAGTCCCATCTGGTGATACATTGTACAAACTGGTCTCATGCTAACATTTTCCTGTAATGTTGGTGATTAACAGACATGCCAATGAAAAAAAGAAGGAAGATGCAAATGGAACAGTTAATAGACACAGAGATCCCTGAACTGTCCTCCTTTCCCTCTGACTCATTTATGTTGAACCTGGTGACGTTCTACAGAATAATATTGGGGTCAGTCATTACACTTACTTGGACAATACCTGGGACAATAAAGAATTCTCATAGTAGGTTATTGTAGCATTGTTAAGAATGGGAATAAATGTCTGAGACACTGAGAGAGGAATTTTAAGACTGTGCAGGGCCCTAGTTCGAACGTCATGACTCAATTTGCATAGTCAGTTACCAAGTGGTTGCTTGGTTGCTAATATCAGTGTAAATTTAGAAAGTGTATTGTCCTGCAATGAAAGAAATGTCATATCTGCCAATAAAGATCTTTCGCTGCAGATTTATGGAATTCTCCTGCTTCATTATTCTGGAAGAAGGAATATAAAATGAGAAATGCTGAAGTTGGAGGAATACATCAAGCTGACTCCCCACGTTTTGGTCAAAAAAATCCTTCCCCTATGTACGACCTTGTCATAAGAACTGATTTTAGAGACAAAGGGTTTAAAATCCTGAGATGCAGTGTTTTTTCTTGGACTTCTAGACTGGAAAGAGTTGTCCAACAGATATTAGAGCTGCATACTTCATGATGTACTTCCTGTCTTCTCTTTGGCTAGAGCACACAGTTCTTACCGATCTTGCTTAACATAGACACAGAAATCATAGAATCATAGAATGGTTTGGGTTGGAAGAGACCTTTAAAGATCATCTAGTCCAGCTGCCCTGCAGTGAGCAGGGACATCTTCAACTAGATCAGGTTGCTCAGAGCCCTGTCCAACCAGATCCTGAATGTTTCCAGGGATGGGGCACCTACCACTTCTCTGGGCAATATATATTCCTGTGAGTAGTGGAAGGAAGCTGTGGTCTGAGTTTCAGTTCTCACCTAAAGATACTGCTGTGCAACAACCTTAATCATAAGTCAAAGAGAGGATATTGAACTGAGCAACGTATCAGTAAACTTGCAAAATACAAATGATGTCTATATTCAGTTTCAAAAGGAAATTCCTGTAGTCCTTATACGCATCATGGTGAAACTCTGCAAGAGTTCATGTACGAAGTCCTGAGTTAGCCTACGTAAAGTTCTCAGCACTATTTGAAAAGATGCACAAGCATGAATAAAAATTGGCACTAAAAGAACATGCCCAATAATCATAGTATTTTGAAACTCCTTAAGTCACTTAGGCACTTCACAGCTTACTGTTCTAGAGCTTCTGGAGGGCAAATTCCTTTCTCAGCTCTACCACAGAGCTGCTGTTATCAGGTGGTTTTATCATATCCATTGGAAGGGAACACATAAGTGTCAGAGACTCAGTCTTATATTAGGGGTACCAAAGATAAAAGAAGATATATATCTGAGAGAAGATGCTATGATGAAGATATATTGAATGACTTTACTATTACATGGGATAGGATTCAATTCACTAAATAGAATCATAGAATGGTTTGGGTTGGAAAGGACCGTTAAAGGTCATCTAGTCCAACAACCCATACCTGGGCAGGGACATCTTCCAGTAGATCAGGTTGCTCAAAGCTCTGACCAGCCTGATCTTGAACACTTCCAATGATGGGGCATCAACAACTTCTCTGGGCAACCTGTTCCAGTGTTTCACCACCCTCAGCATAAAAAATTTCTTCCTTAGATCTAGTCTGCACCTACCCTCTTTTAGTTTAAAACCATTACCCCTTGTCCTATTGCTACAGACCCTACTAAAAAGTCTGTCTCCATCTTTCTTATAAGCCCCCTTTATAAATTGAACAGTCGCAATAAGGTGTCCCCAGAGCCTTCTCTGCTCCAGGCTGAACAACCCCAACTCTCTCAGCCTTTCTTTACAGCAGAGGTGCTCCAGCTCTCTGATCATTTTTGTGGCCCTCCTCTGGATCCGCTCCAACAGGTCCACGTCCTTCCTGTGCTGGGATTCCCAGAGCTGGACACAGCACTCCAGGTGGGGTCTCATGGGAGTGGAGTAGAGGGGCAGAATCATCTCCCTCGACCTGCTGGCCATGCTGCTTTTGATGCAGCCCAGGATACGGTTGGCTTTCTGGGCTGCAAGTGCACATTGCTGGCTCATGTCCAGTCCCCCCATGTCCTTCTCCGCAGGGCTGCTCTCAATCCCTTCATCAGCTGGTCTATACTGATACTGGGGATTGCCCCGACTCAGGTGCAGGACCTTGCACTTGGCCTTGCTGAGGTTCTCATGGGCCCACTCCTCAAGCCTATCAAGGTCTCTCTGGTTGGCATCCCTTCCCTCAAGCAAATCAACCGCACCACTCAGCTTGGTGTCTGTCATCCACAAGCTTGCTGAGGGTGCACTTGATCCCATTGTCTATGCCGTTGATGAATATATTGAACAGTACTGGTTCCAGTATGGACTCTTGAGGGACACCGCTTGTTACTCATTTCTGTTTGGACATTGAGCTATTGACTGCAACTCCTTGAATGTGACCGTCCAACCAATTCTTTATCTGCCTAACAGCCCACCCATCAAACCCAAATCTCTCCAATTTAGAGGCAAGAATGCTGTATGGGACCATATCAAAGGCCTTACAGAAGTCCAGGTAGATGATTTCTGTAGCTCTTCCCTTGTCCACTGATACAGCCTTTTCATCATAGAAGGTCACCAGATTAGTTAGGCACACTTTGCTCTTGCTGAAGCCATGGTGGCTGTCTCTAATCACCTCCCTCCCTTCCATATGTTTTGACATGTCTTCCAGGAGGATCTGCTCCATGATCTTACCGGGCACAGAGGTGAGACTGACCCCCCTGTAGTCAGTAGAACTACTGACTGTCAGTAGTTCCCAGGGTCCTCCTTCTAAAAATGGGCATGATGTTTCCCTTTTTCCAGTGACTGGGGACTTCATGGGAGGTGTGTGTGGGTGCGTGTACTCTTTCTTTAATCTTCTGGTTTTGACCAAAATACCTGTAGAAGCTCTTATTATTATTCTATGCATCCCTTGACAAATTCAGCTCCAACTGTGTCTTTAGCTTTCCTGATCCCATCCCCACACATCCAGGCGGCATCCCTATATTCTTCCCAGGATAGATACATGTCCCTCGTTCCACTGCTTTTGCATTTCCTTCTTACACTTTAGTCGGACCAAGAGGTCCTTACTGACCCATGCGGGCCTCCTGCCTTCCTTGATTTCTTACACATGGGAATTGAGACCTCTTGTGCTCTAAGAATAATGTCCTTAAAAAGCTGCCAGCTCTTTTCAGCTCCTTGAGATCAGTTTCCTGAGGAGTCCCATTCACTAATTCCTACAACTAAAAGTTTGCTCTCCTAAAATTCAGTGTCCTGTACTCTTCACCTGGCCCATATCCCTCAAGATTAAGATGTTCGCACTATAGGCATCTACTACTCAACAAGTCACTCAGAGCTCCCTTCAGAGTCGATGGAGAGCAACCCAACCATTTCCATTCAGTCCACAGCATGATTGCCAGACAAATCCTATTCGCAGTTCCTAATTTACAGCAGTAATTTGAAAGAGGTGAGGGTAGAAGTTTGGAGATGATTTTGGAAAGTATTTCAATTGTAAGGTTGTATTATATCTCCTATGAGTGCAGGAGTTTGAGGGTGGCCTTGTTAAAGCCAGAGCCAGCTCAAGGCTTCTCATCTGATCGGGTAGGTTATATTTTATAAGCAAGATCGCATCAAAGAAACACACGACTTGTAAAATTATTTTATCCTCTTAATAGAGGCAGTCTAGCTAAAACATAAGCACTATATTTGGTGGCTGAATTAGATTTCTATGTCAAGGGAATCTTTAATTATTCAGATACGGCCCTCAGGTCTGATAAAGTCATATCCATGTTGAGGATATATTAAGATAAGTAGTTTTTTCTGCATATAGCTCTAAGCAGCTGAGTACCACATCAGATAGTTAACGACCAAACATTTGCTCCATTTGTGATGTTACAAAAAGAAAACACATAAAAAAAGCTGGCATTTCTTCCTCAGTTGACAATATTTCTTAGGAAAAAAACCTGATCTAACTACACGAATTTTTTTGTAGCACAGAGGATTCTTCTCTATATCAATTATTTTGTCTCTTACCAGTGACCACATATAGCAGGTTTCCTACTTCCAGAGTTCTTGAGCTTCTATCAGATTCACATTGGTATCTTTCATCTTGTAGTTCTGTTTTGATAATAACTTCAGCGTATCCTTGCTTTGAGGGCTACATTAATTATGAACAAGAATCATCCAGTATTTATCATTGCAGATAGCAGAGAAATCAGAAACTAATCATGACACAGATTAATTGACTACAGGGCAACCTGGATTACTTAATAGCCTCAGTTAATTTCTAATTTTCTTTTAATGTGGTCAAATGCTAGGTCATAGTCATAGGCCACTGAGTGTAAGATGCAGGAGTGTCATGTTGGAGGTAATAACCCTAAGAACACTGTACAGGGTTGTAGTGGATGACCAATTAAACATTATACTCTTTTTGAATGATTCATATATCCATCTTTATCTGTTATAATTCAGTGGGGATATCAGTTAGAAATAGGAATGTGACTTACTACTGTATATTCAGCAGTAGTAAAGCGTATTTTTGGCATTCATAATTAAAAAAGAATATTGGAAAAATTTGAAAAGCTTGAGAAAATATGTACACAAGTGATTAGGAAAGAAATTTTAAAAGTATGAGTTGTATAATCTCTTAAAAATAAATTGAGATTAATTTTCTTGAACTCCGCAAGGAGAAATCTTTTCATAGTAAAGAATCTGTTCGAACAGCAGGCAAACTGTAACATGAGCCAGTGGCAAAAAGCTAAGCTAAACAGTGAAACTAAAAACGAGATGCCTAACTTTTAACAATGACTATTAGTAGTCCCTATTGCAGGAACTCAGGGCATCAGCTGCAAGTTACAAATATAATACAGGAATCACTCTGATTCTGTGGCCTGGGCTTCACAAGCTAAACATGATTTTAATGATCCCTTATGACCTTAAAGTTCATTAACATAAATATTTGAGCTTGATCTTGGTCTTCTTCTCTCACTTTGAAGAAGTGATCCCTGAACTTCCAGGTTTTCAAGAACTTCCTTCCTTTAGTCAGTGCTATATGAACATAGTTTCCTATATTCTGCATCTGTGACTTCTTCTAAATTTGAGAACTCCAGAGGCTATATAATCCTGAGCTTTAACACCACATAAAATCGTAGTATAATATCCCCATGAAGACCACACCTTGTGTTTCTGACATTCTTTGTACTTTTTTGAAGAACTCTGTTCTGAACCCTGGACTGCTAACAAACTCGTGAAAGCCTGGAGCCATTTACACTGGAATTTTTTTGCATTTAAAATATGTGAGCGCTAGTCTGCTCAAAAAAAAGTTTGTGGCTGTGATGAAACGTCTCACCTTCAGTTTCAAAGAAACTGCTCTCCACAGTTTCGGGTACTTTATGCACCGGTCCCAGAGGAAACACATTTCTCTCAGTGAAGATCCGCCCAGCACCAGTACATGCCGAATGACTCATTGTCTATGTAGGTTAAACAGCTCAAAAAGAAGTCACAGTCCCCTAGGTTGTTTCTGTGCTGTGCTGTGCTGGCTGCTCCGGAGGTGAAGGCACCACGCAGCCTGCCATCAGCCCTGTGCTTACACTTCGCTGAAGCTGCGACCCACGATCAGTAACGCACCTCTCTGAAGCGCCTGGGGCGGGCAGCCCTGAGGCACCTCAGCCCCCCCGGGCCAACGGCCCCGCCGGGAAACCAGCCCTTGGCTGGCCGGGAGAAAAATAAACTCTCCCGTGGGCCGGGAAGTGTTTTCCCTGGGGAGGCGGAGAGGGAGGTGAGGGGGAGAAGGGGGAGACCGAGGGGGAGCAGGGAAGGGAGGGAAGGGGAGGGGAGGGGAGCCGAGGCGGGCAGAGCGGCCGGCGGCAGGGCACGCGCTACCTCAGCGCTCCACCCTCCGCTCACGCGCCCCGCCCTCCAACGGGCGAGGAAGGGCGACGCCCCGCCCCCGCCCGGCTCTAGTAGGCCGCCGCAGCCACGTGCTGCCGCTCTGATTGGTCATAGGTCCTCAGAGCGACGGGAGAGCCCGCCAATCAAAGCGCGCCCTCCCGTGAAGGGGCGGGGAGGGCCTGCCGGAGGGGAGCGGGCGCCCTTCCCGCCCTCCCTCCGGCCGCGGGGCGGGGCCGAGCGGCCCTGCGGGAAGGAGCCGCCGCTGCCGGCTGTGGCGGGCGCCCCTGCCCCGCTGGGCCATGGAGGACGTGCTGCCCTCGGGCCTGCTGGAGATCTGCCTGCTGGTCGGCGTGCCCCGGGAGCGGGTGAGGGCGCTCCTCCAGGTGAGAGGGGGCTCAGCGCGGCGGCCGGGCTGCGGGGCAGCGCCTGTCAGCGCGGTCCGGGCGGGTCTGACCGGCTGTGAGCCGGGTCAGCTCCCCCCGCCGGGCCTCTCTCCCCGCTGCGGCCGTCAGCGAAACCCCTGGGTTGCCTTGTTGCCGTTTTCGTGGGGTAGAGCCGAAATACTTTAAAGAAAACTTGTTTTGGCAGGCGATCATCAACAAGGTGCCGGTAGTTTTGTAGCGGTGCTAAGTAAGTACGCTTTTTCAAAAGTCTGAGCTTAGGGGAAGAATGCGGTGTAGCTTTATTTAAGCAGGCACAGCAAAATGCTGGAACAAAGCGTATCCTTTGCTGGATGATATCCCATTTCCCATCTTCCCTTGGAGATAAAAAGATAGGGGAATAAAGCCTGGTAACTGTATCCTTAGGAAACACGACGTCTAAATCCCTGTCAGCTCTGAATTTGGCACAAAGTGAGCAATTCAGCCACGGCAGAAGCTGTTTTCTGTTTTGAATATGTGGTTTGTAATTTGCTTATATATTATAGCCACTTCACATGGGAGTTAACAATTAAAGTCAACTTCCTGATTTTTGCTTTGTTAAAAGGCGCTGTTGGTTTTGTGAGACACCTCTGAGCCGCCCCGCTGCGGGAGTAGCTGTGGTGCCAGCACGTGCTGAAAAGCCGAGCTGCTCCCAGGGATCTCGGTTGTCTTCCTTGAACTTGAATTTGATCGCATGCTCTAATAGCATTAGATAAAGAAGTCTTTGTTAAACTTGTCGCTGCTCACTCGCTCAGGAGCTGGCTTTTGCTGATGTCACCTTCTTAAGTGATATCAGCTAAGCAGAGGTTCAAATTCCAGGCTCTCTTTCATGTATACATTCAAATTAGGGAAATAGTTGTGCCATAAATGACACCACCAGACTTTTGAAATCAGTGTGTATGTGTGGTTTTGGCATCTGCCTGAGAAGTAAACCCAAAAGAAGGGGAATTTATTTTTCATTCCAGTCTGCTCAGTTTGATCTCATTGCTTCCAACAAACCTGTAGAACGACAAATAGGAAATTGGCTACAAAAAGTAGACGCCATTCCAATATTCCGATCACACTGCAGGTTTTGAGTTGTTTCCTTGCTCAAGGTATAAAATGGAGTGTCAGAAAGGAAGGCAGACCCTACACTTGTCAATATTAACTGCAGCAATGTCCTTGCAAGCTGGTATACAACAGGGATTTCAACTGCTGTCATAGGGCAAGTTTATGGATTTACTCTCTTTCCTTTTCCTTCCATAGCACTATCTACATGAGGAAATGCTGGAATATGTTTTGTGTCAGTGAATGTAGAATAAATAAACCTTATTTACAGAAAATAAGAACATTTCAATGGAAAGTAGTGGACCTCTGATGATATTTACAGATGAAACAACAGGGTAAAAGTCTTTATAGTGCTTCAAATCTTGGTCTTGAAAGTGTGTTTGTGCATTCTTAACTTTATCGCAGTACGAAGTAATAAAGTCAGTGAAGTCAGCAGGAACATGATATAACCCACTCCCACAGTAAGAAAAGTCATATATGACTGACCTGTCGTTGATGGGGATTCCAGGAACAGAGATACTGTCTTTCACTGAAACTCATGAAACTGAAACATGGGCTGTCATCCGTCAATTGTCCTTATTGCCAAGATCATTATCACTGTAAGGTTTCCCTTTGAAGAGATCAAAGGCTGCTATTTTCAGCTAGAAATGATGGTTTTTTTAGTGTTGGAAGGCTGTATTTTGTAGGAATGAGATGTACAATAATGAAAATCATACAGCCCTCTTTGATAAGACTTCTTGCCCCCAAGTTATCTTTAGCTATAAAGCTGGGTTTCGATATGGCAAGTGTGACGTGCAAGCTGTCTGTGAGATGTCTCAGATATTCCTAGCAGCTTTGTTGTTGGGTTCCGTATCCACCTACCACAGTCAGTGATACCGATCCTGTCTCTTGCAATGCCTGCATTATGCTTTCTGGCCCTGCTAATGCAGACATAACCACCAAACTAATTTTTTTCCTTCTGTAATGCCCTCCTAGGTGTCAAGGTGTATGAAATAAATGAGGTGTGATCAAGCTGAGCATTAGTAGGCAGTGTGTGGCTGTGGCAGTGAAAACTGTAATGGCCTGCATTGTCAGGACGGTAGCTCACAGGCGAAGGGAAGGGATTATTACTGTTATTACTCAACACTCCTGAAGTCACATCTGGAGTACTGTCCCAGATTTCGGTACCTTGATACCGGAGAACTGCTGACAAACGGGCGTGAGAGCAGAAGAAGCTAAGCTATATGAGGGCTGGAGCACAAGGGGAGAAGACTCTCCTTCCTAAGGGATTTCTGAAACTTGACTGGATGAGACCCAGAGCGACCTGATCTGGCTCCAACGTTATCATTGCTTTGAGCAAAGAGTTGCACTAGAACCGCCAGAGGTCCCTTCTAACCTCATTTTTCTAAGGCTTCATACTTTCCTCTGCCCAGTTATTCCTTAAAGAAGCCAGTTCTTTCATGACATTCAAAACTAAATTGACTTCTTTGGTGATGGGAAGAGGAGGATGAGATCAAGCAAACGCCAAATAGCTGATATCACACTCTGATCTGTGGTTTCAACATGCTGCTACTTCTTTCTGTCTAAAATAGTGTGGTCATTGTAAAAAGTCTGTCTCTTACCCATGTCCTGTACGGCACCGTTGTTAGAGGAACATAATCAGTAAATGGGGATGGAATAAAATCCCTGACTTCTGTAATCTTGCAGAATTACAGGAAAGAAAAGGCATTAGTGTTTATAAGACGCTATGTATGATGCAAGGACATTTGATAGTAAAAAGAGATAGAAGAGAAGCATTTCAAAATGAAAGAGTAACAGTAGAAACAGAGAATATAAAATCTTCAAAGAAGAGTATAAACAAGTGAATATTGTTCTGTTGCTGCCTATTCACTATCCTCGAACTGAAAGGGTAAGAAAATATGACTTTGGCCGTAGACGCTAATATGAGCCAACTTGAACACTGACGACTGAGTCACTGGGTCAGCGACAGTGCTGACAGTGCTGTTCTGTGGGGGGAAAAAAAATGGTGTTTAATGCCTCTGTTGTAGTTCAAGGCATCAAGGACCTGCCATTTTAGAAGCTGTTATGCTGTGACACTATTAAATCGCTGGCTGTCATCCAGCACTTTGTAGCACAGAGATGCCTTCAATGTAAGTCAGGGATTGCCCTGTCAAAGCAACTTTGTATGAAAACCTCTGCAGGACAAATCTGCCAAGTTGAGGTTGCTAGCATTTGAGTAGGTCTGTGTTTTTCTTGCATAACAGCCTCAGGGCTGAGCCTTAATTCTTAATTTCCTTCTGAAATGTTTAGCTGCATGTTATTTTGAGAGTGATCATGTTGGATTTATCTGCGTTTCCAGTTTCTTCACTTGAAATGGATGTCAGCTGCCAGCTAAGGAAAATGACACCTAAAGTTTTTAGCATGGCAGGATACGGCATTCAGTACCCCAATTTGTAACGTGCTTTTTAAAGTCATTGCTATCTTTTGAATATCCCAGTGGATACCTGTCTGAACTTTTATCTTTTCCACTCTAACTTCTTTCTAGTTCAGACTCTGCGTGTTCATTAAAAGAGTTTTTTTTTCACTTTTTATTTTTTATTGAATACTTTCTTTAGAGTATCCTATTACAGAATATGGTACAGCCTAAGATACAGTAACTAATATATCATGAAGGTAAGTATATCTTCTCATTTTTTCTGTGATGCTCAAATGTGAAGAAGACTACTGGTGGACTCATCTACTAAGACGTATAAGCTGAAACTTTCTGTTCCAAAACTCAGATGGTGGAAGATTGACTTCAGTGAAGCAATAGAGCTTTGTCTGTTGTAGCTATTTTTAAAAGTAAGGAAATGATGAGAGAAGCCAGCATTGGTTCTCAAGGAATGTCTTAAATACAAGTAATACTGATGCATCATGTGTGAAGGTAAAAGCAGCATGTATGCTTCATCTACCTTTGAATCAGTTAGCAAAAAGCTGAAGATGAAACAGCTTTTCAGCCACAGTGAGGCTCGTCTTTCCTGTTTCCAAATATCCGTTCACTAAATGAAGCTTTTACTTGCTGTTTTGACCTTGCAGGAGGAATTAAAATTGCAGTGAAGTAATTGAAAATGCAGCTACTTATCTCAACTCTATGGTCAAGAATACAAAAAGTGCTCCCAAGTACAAGGAAATCTCCTCCTCTGATCACTTTCTCCACAGGCTATCCGTAGCGAGGCAGCAAGGGCTTTCAGTGCAGCAGCGCTTTACAAAGCTGCCTACTAAAAAATGTTGTAATTTCATACATTCTCTTGGGATGCCTATTCCACTTAGTCATGAGTACACAGAGATGTTTTCATGGCCTCATGTTGTCTTAAAATTGTGTTTATTGTAACAGTGATTGTTGTTTTTAATTGTACTTTCTTAATTGCCTTCTAAAGTTAAGTTGTCCTGTGAAAGCTTGTGTGTTTTTCTGTAGAGGAAAAAACGTAGCTTTTCCTAAAGTTGATCAATGGCTTATCTAGGAGTTCAGCTGTCTGTCTTTGTTTTAATTTATTTGTTGCCTCTTACTACCAGTGTTTATTTTAAGTATAGCATAAGTATATCCTAACACTTCAAAGGAGGAAACATTGTATTTGATATTTGTTAGTTTTCTTACCCCAGAGGCATAATATTGATATGGTGCATTTTGAATGATGAAGAATGATTCTTTGCCTACTGAAAATGCCCAGAGTATTCCCCTTGCATTAATATATGTAAAGCAAGAAATTAGAAGGAAAAATTAATTATTTAGGAAGAAGAGAAAATGTATTCTAAACCCCCAATTTTAGGGGTAAAGAGAAAACAGGGCTAAAAAATGGTTTAAAAAAACCTGTCAGGCTGAGTGTCAACTTAGTGTTGTTTGTATTTATTTTTTTTTGATAGGGTACTCAGAGAAAACCCCAAAGTCTTCCTCCCCTTCATCCAGAAGTTCTTTCTGTATTTGTGCCTCCGTTTATCAGCAGAGATGACATTCATGTGACTAATACAAGTGGTAATAACTTGAATAAAAGTAAACGCCGGTCTTTCCGAAAGAAGAAAGAGAGACCAAAGATTGAAAATGTCAACAGTCTCAATGGGGAGCAGAAAACACCTGACACTGAAGATATTACAGTTCCAAAGGACGTTGATCTTATTGGTTTGCCACAGCTATGCTTCCCAGGTATGGTAGGGCTCACACTTCTTAATGAGCACTGTTTTAATATGTATTTGTTGACCCACAGTACAGGCAATTTTTTTTTTATGATCATCTTCTCTATCTCTTTGTATTTCACAGTATAAAAATAAGTGTCTGCTTGTGAGCAGGTCAGTGGTGAAAGCAGCTGTTACCTGAATGGGGTGCCCTTATTCTGGGTGGTGATGTTGTGTGAAACATCTATTAGCAGTAGTAGCTGCAACACCTGCAAGAGAGGGAAGGCGAAAGTCGCGTTAGCCCTTACTGGTAAATCTTGGTTTGAGTGAAGTGCACACATGCACATGCTTTTGATATCCCCCCCCTCCCCCAAATGACTGAGTACTCTTTCACTTTTCATTTGGTATTAACATACACCTGAAGTAGTGACTGTTTCCTCCAGGTTTAATTGCAGAAATTTTAATATGCGTGTCACTATTGCAGACCTTATAAATATCTTGAAAGAAAAAAAGAGTGACCAAACACAATTTATTGTATTTTGCTTAAAATGCAGAATAATTATATAATATTTTTGCTTCTTCAATAACGTGGAGCTTACAGCCTTTGTAACAACCCTTAGATCAAGTGGATTGCATATGTGCATTTTAATCCCCTAAAATGAGACATTTCTCTTGAAATTAAGTGGAAATGTGCAGTATTTGTCATGAATCGCTTTTCAAGCAGCTGTAGTTAAATATGTTGTTAAAAAAACTTTTCTGCCTTCATTGCAGGAGGACTTTATATAACTTCTGAATCAAAAGAGGACCACATTCATTTCCTGGTCTTCACAGATGTCTGTGGTAACAGAACATATGGTGTTGTTGCACAGTACTACCAGCCTATGCAAGTATGTTATTTAACTCATGCTTTTATTAAAACATATTAAAAGATATAAAATAAAGCACTTTGAGAATAGCGTCAGGTTTAATTTATGAAATTATTTAACAGATATGTTTTTATGTTAGTAGGAATACAGAATAAATCATACTTTATATTGCCATTGTAAGTTAAGTACATTGGAACAGCATTGCATTAGGAAAAACTGTTATGGATTTCATGTAGGAATTTTGAATATTTAGGAGCAGACTTTATCCCTTGGACATTATTTTTTTTGGTGAAGATTGTACCCTGTGTTCTTTCTGAATATCTCTTGCACTAAAATTCTTTTTAATACCTATGTCTAAGTCTCATCGGCTGACATTTTTCTGAAGAGCTTAAGGGAGATAGGCATCCAAATTCCCTTGAAATTTAGAGGGAATTGGGTATCTCATCTCTAGGGTTCTCAAGAAAATATCAGCCATAAATTAATGATTAACATAAACACATTAATCTGTAGTTTTCTTGCAGGATGGCTGTATTTCCTCAAATGGGCCGGCCCATTGGGAATCTGCGCAGACTGGGAAGATGCCTGTCTCTTTTGTACCACTTGCTATTTGTGTTATATCCAGATATCCATATTTTAATGCCCTCAAGGATTGTCTCTCTTGGTAAGACTTGCTATCCTGTGTGTTTCTCCTGGAAATAACTGTGTAGGTTTTAATACATGAATTTGCATGATGTGGTCAGGATAGCTGTATAATGCTAAAACTGGCCTTAGTTTTAAGTTGTGGTAGTGTGAGATGTGTGGGAGAGGAAAAGAAGAAATGTAACATGAATGTTACCCAGACAGTAAGTGCAAGTTCTAAATACCATGGAAGTTAGTTATGATGTCTTCATTTTCTTTGAGGCTTTTGATAAGTCTAGAAAATACCAATTTGTGGGGAACAGATTTCTCAAAGATTTTTGTTGTTTTCTTTTTTTTGGATGAGTGTTAAATGTAATTTTGCCACGCTGGTGAAAATCACTTTGAAAGCACAAAAACCTCTTTATAATGCACCAAATAAATGTCATAAGCACATGAATATATGTATTAATAAGCAATTAATTAAACTTTATTCTTTAACTAAATAATCCAAGTCACTTGAGGGAGTACAGTGGTTACGTGGCTGTCATAGAACTAGGAGAGAAAATCATAGGATAGAGTACTTCACTGGTTAGAAACACTCAGATACTCCACAGTGTAGATGAGTTAAAAGATAAGTGAACATAGTTCTGTCTTGTTATTTAGTCATTTAACTTATTTTGAGGTTGTGTGTTGCTTTGTTGTTGAAATCTATGTGCTTCTCTTCTGAGGTGGATTAAAAACTCCTTGCATCAGGGAGCCTGTCTCTGTATATTGGACGTTTCTGGGTAATCTTTACTTGCAGACCTGTGGTCCAAAAGTAGAAGAGTGTTTTTCACTAAATTCCAGTCAAGCCTTCTAGAGTAAAATTTGAAGTCAGGTGTTTTCCTTTTGCAGGTATTTGCTTCTTATACATAAGTTGAAAGATGTTAGTGTTTTGGGGCAGAGCTTGAGGCTTCCAGTTTGTTTTGCTGGTGGTCTGTGCTGAGCAGATGAGCAAGCAAGGGTGTTCTTCCTGGGTGCTAGCAGAGGTGCATCACTAGCCCATAACCTGACTCCATACCAGGATGAGACCCAAGCACTCATTTCCCCACCCCAGGTACCTCTTCTTCCCAATGCTGTGGGCTTGGATCTGGTCGGAGCACTGGCTGGCTTTCCCTGGTTTAGATGAAGAAAGCCCTGGAGGAACAAAGCAGTGCCTTCCTCGGGCAGTTCAGATGGTGCCTCCAGAAAAGCTGTGATATCAGAAATGAGTCACTCTGGAAGCCCTTAAGTATGAGCAAACATACCGCTGACACTGTTCCTGCTACCCCTGCTCTGTCATTTTCAAAGCATTAGTAAAGGGGTTTAATGTGGACAAGGGACTTGATGGAACATGATGGAGGCTAGGTATTCTCAGGGTAGTGCGACATCAAGATAATTAGTAAAATAAAAAGGAAACGTTTGTTTCCCTTTCTCCTTTCCTGCCCAGATCACTCTTTCCACCCCTTATGTTTGTCAGTTACATCAGCTGTTGGTATTGCAGGAGCTGATTCATTACTGCCTTTTTATAGTCTCAAATCTCAAGTAAATGCTAATCTGCATATGTATCCCTTAACAGTGTTATACCTGAGCTGTGGTGCTTTCCTGTTTATATCTAGTCTTTATAATAGGATTCATGATTCTTTTATACCACCTGTATGAGGGCTCATTACACGCTAGCTTTCCACTGGGTGGGAAATAGTATAGATTCACCTTTACAGTTATGGTGTTCATCAGTGGTTTATATAATATATTCATAAATGAGTAATCTTTTCTCTGAAGTGAGGCATCTCTGAGCTGGGAGAAGCAGTCAGTCTGCAAATGGAGTTTTAAATAGGCCGCTAAGGGAGAAGTGGGAAAATGTTCAGAAAAAACATGGAAAATTCCAAAAGTTACAAAAATGTTTCTAGGTCTCATATTTGTTTAGAGTAGACAGGAACCAGGTGGAGTTAACTCTCTAGAGATGCAAACTTCTGCCTCTGGGTGGGTATTTTAAAAGTTGTAATTAAACATCTCTGCCTTGATCATATATAGTGGGGTTTTGTGCCCGTTTAAAGCATTAATGTTCAAGCTAACTGCTATGGATGGCTTTTCCCTTTAAGCTGAGCCTGTACTGGTTTCGAAGGGGAGTTCAGATTTATCAGTAACCTACCACCTAAGCTTTAAGTGATTTCTAAATACGTGAATAATTATAGGGGAGTTGTCAACAGGACAATAGCCTTCCACAGTAGTGCTGTGTTGTCCCGGTCATATAACAGGGGAATTTGTCATTCAGTTGCACAGCTCTTCTCTTTTTGCTGCCGCATCTGGATGTAAGATGCAAGTGTGTGTAACTGGCAGGAGAGGGGAGATGCAAGTGACAAAGCTGCATTTGGTGCTGGCGTTTCCCACTGTACTGGAAGCTCAACTGATTAAGTTTCTGTGATATTTTCTTCTGGATTTTATTTTTTTTTTAATCTCTTGATCACCACATATTTTCCTGGATACTATCTAGTAAATAATCTCAGAATCTCTGCCCTTCTGTTTGTCTTTTTTTTTTTTTTTTTAAGAAAGACTTTTACTATGCCAGAGTATACTTGAGTGGGAGGAAAGGAAGGGGTGGAGAGGTACTGTTTTTTCCTTATTTTGGTTGTGTTGCTGAAATTTTTCTGTATGGCATGAAACAGCTGCTGGAATGTGTGGCTGTTCTGAATGGAATATAAGCAATTACAGTGAAAACCTCAACAATATATTTGAGCCACTGTACAGCTGAGGATATTTCAGTTTTTTGTAACATTACAAAACATTGACATTATTTTCCTGTAAACCAGAAAGGTAGTTATTTTTGATTCAGATGCCTTAGCTGTAATCAGGTGGCCAGTGGGTTAAAAATCTAATTAAATATTTTCGTTGACCAAGTGCACTCAAGTAGTAGTGCCTCCTATACTTACCAAATAATAACACGTTCAACAGCGCACTAGTATCCTTGGTATGCTTTTTGTGGTGTTTTGCAGGATGCCTCAACTGATTAATCATTTTGCAAGTCTGGGGGTTTGAAAACACTTGCTGCTGGACCTCAAGTCACCTCCTTCTAGTGTGTAGCCCTTTCCTCTTGAGAACTGGTGAAAAAATACTATTTGTTATTGCTAATGAAGGCCTGATGTTGAAGTAGCGTCTAAAGGGGTTCTGCTTCCATTCAGGGCCTTTTTGCAGCAAAATATTTCATTTTCCTCCAGAATTCTGCTGCGCGGAATTACTTTTCCAGGACCCACAGTGCACAGGATTGCTTAGGTGGGGTGGTACTTGTTTTCATTCAGAAGAGTCCTAAAAAGTATGTTACAGAGCTCAGAGGGTCATGATCAACGGGGTAGAGTCTGGTTGGAGGCCTGTAACTGGCGGTGTTCCCTGGGGGTCTATGCTGGGTCCAGTCCTGTTCAATATATTCATCAACGACCTGGATGAAGGGATGGAGTGTAGCCTCAGCAAGTTCGACGATGCCACCAAGCTGGGAGGAGTGGCTGATACACCAGAAGGCTGTGCTGCCATCCAGCAAGACCTGGACAGGCTGGAGAGCTGGGCCAAGGGGAACCCAATGAAATTCAACAAAAGCAAGTGCAAGGTCCTGCCCCTGGGGAGGAACAACCCCAGGCACCAGCACAGG
>VZTV01070864.1:0-11518 GCA_013400875.1 Anhinga rufa | reverse complement strand
CTGTGCAGCCCTGCTGCAGCCACGCTTCATCTTGCTGTGGAGACAAACGCCGCAGGCAATGCTAGAGAAGAGGCTGCCGTGGCTTGCAGATAAAATGAGCTAACAAGCTTTCCCTGGATATATATCTTGCCGTCGTTATTCTGCTCCTAGCTCTCCTTCCTCAGTCCTGGTTGCTACAGATAAATTTATTGGCTTTCTTTTTCATGGAACACGCACCTCCAGTTTTACTTCCCAGCCCAATTTTTAGCTCCATCAACTGATCTCCAAGCCCAACCTGAGGCGTCCTTGCAACCAGTTGGGTACAGAGGCCACCCTGAAGATCACTGGGTCTGCTCACCCACCAGCCTCGCCTCTCTCAGCAGGTGAGCCCTGTGGTGTGGGTTACTGTGCTCTGCCTCTGCTGCAGGCGTGCACCTGGAGGGCCAGGGGCTGAAGGAAGGTCTCAGCAGGGCTTCCAGCCAGCAACGGACAGGAGGTGCCAGGCTGGGGTTTATGTACCACAGCTCACCAATGGCTTCGCCACCTTCCTGCAGCTTTTGGAAAAAAATTACTGGTGGTGCCGTTTTACCCTTCCTGGGCACCCGCTGTCATGCTGCTGTGCTGAGCTGAATAGTCTTGCAACCTGGGAAGGTCCTCCTTGTGCTCACCGATGAGGCACGTTGCAGGGCATTGATCTCACTGGCAACTTGCTCCTGGGGATGGGCGGGGAGGCAGAAGGTCAGGCATTCACGCTGTGCTCCTCTGCACAAGTGAGGGCGGCTGGTTGGCGCAGTAACACACTACAATGGGGTTCTTCCAGGAATGTATTTATTTACATTAAAACACTATTATACAAACTGAAAGAAAGGAAAAGAAAAAAAAAAGACGATGCCTTAGAGGAGCAGGTGTGCCAAAGTCAGTGCCCCTCGCTCCCACCCCGTCTCGCTGTTGCCTTCCTTCCGCTCTGGTCCGACTGTGAGTGCTGTGATCCTTGGAGAAAAATCCCTTCCCAACCCTCTCTCAGTGTGAACATCCATGTTTTCCATTTAAGTGGCTTTCAGAAATGTTTTGTTTTCTGCCTCCAAAGAAAACTCTTGCCCAAACGTTTTTTTCTTAATTTATTTATGTAACACAGTGTAGAAAGCTATCAATTCATAAGCAATGGTTCTGTACAATCATCCTGCAGAGGATCCCTGTTAATTTTCGACCAGCAGGCACTTTTCCCCCCCAGAAGTGCTCACAATTAACAGGGATTCTTTTTAATATTTTTTTTTAAGATCAAAAAGATACATGGAAAAGAAAATAAAGTTTACCTTTCAATGCCTAAAGTGTGCACATAAAACAGGCACAAAGAAACAAATGTGTATTCCCATGATTTCTACGTCACTAATACAGCAGGAGCAACAATCTGTACAATAAAACGCAGCTGCAGAGGAAAAGAATTTCAATAACTCATCTGGAATACTTTTTAAAAAATGTTGTTTTACTTTAAAATGCATAGTGATCAGAAAAAAATGCTCAGCAAAGAGAAGCAGCTAAACCCCACAGACACTGAAAGCATCCCCCATCAATTCTTAAAGCATATTTCAATTAGGACTTAATTTTTGTCACAAATCACAAGAATAATATACAACTGGCTAAGGAGCTACATGATAAATAATTGGGAAAGAGAATCTACCCATGCACTAGTTAAATACAGCTAACCTCTTTACAGTACACAAAAAACATTCATTAATAATGTAGTGTAAAGACTGAAATGTAAAGAGAAAGAGAGAGAAAATACATTACTGATTTTATTAATTCAAGTTCAGGCATCTACTTGTGTTACAGCACAGCTGTCAAAAGGCGAGAATGAGTAAATAATAAAACAGAGTGTTTTTCTTTCTTTCCACGTTATTCTATAACTGAACACCGATGGGCAGTGAAGCAATCATTCTGCTGTCCAACTCATGAGGCTGCTGTGGTGTCCTAGTTCTGCATCTGTTCAAAGAACTTGTAGGTGGGATTTTCATAGCCATTTTGCTGCATTTTGGAAAGGTGGCGCTCCTCTGGTGTCACTGCAGCATCCACCTATTGCGAGAGGAACGAACCAGGGTCAGATTCTTGTCCAATTCACAGCATACCCCACATTTCCCCTCTTTATGGCCATCCAACACACTCTGTACCCTCCCATGGTGCTTTCAGGCAGAAAGTGTCCTCTGAAACACAAGACAGGGTTTAAAGTTGAGGACAGGTTTATTCTCCGTGCTCCCCCGCCCCCAGTTTTGGTTTGTTGTTTTTTTTTCACCCAACATGCAGGGTGAAAAGTAATTTAGGTCCCAAGCTCAGTCCAAATCTAATAAAAAAAGTCTAAAAGAAAGGTGGCTGGGAAGTGACAGGGATATTTTTCCACTAAACAGAGTATTAAACCTAGGACCTGAAGGCTCTCGTGTTGTCTGAAGAGACAAGTGTCTCTGAAAACTCTTCTCTCCAAGTTACGCAGCACTGTGAGTGGCTTCACAAACAGCCTCAATAAACGACGCTGCACCCAGCAGTAAACGAGAAGCCAGCAAACAGCTTTAAAGAGCAACTTGCAAGAGATGGCCCTTCCAGCTTGGATAGCGATAGTTCAGTTTTTGGACAGAGTAATATAGAGGAGAAGATAAGGCAACAGGAACAATGCTGCAATTTCTTGGTTTGCTGCAGGACTTCAAATCCAGCTGACCAAACTCAGCAGTACCAGCTTTGGTTTTTTGTTGTCTGGATCAGGAAGCATGCAACTCCACAAACAAAAAAAAAGGGGATATATTATGCACCTCCCCGCTAGCCCCCCATTATTATTAGTTTTTTTTTTTCCCCCCTAGGATATATATCGGTATCTGTACTTGGGACCAACTGGATCTCAAAAGAAAAGAAAAATTTCACTAAAAAGCTGAAGGAAGTAGCTTGAGGCTGCCTCCTGTCTATATTGTGCTCTCAGATCTGTTGCAGATGCTGTGGTCTCAAGACCAAGAAAAATTAACTAGAAAAAAATAAAATGAGGGTAAAAAGAAAATGCCAGAGTAGCCAGGCACAAGGTGAGCAAAAAATCCTATTGCACTCACGGAAACAGAACCTCTCTGGCTCCAAGGTCGAGTCTGGTTCTGTTTAGTGACAAAAAGCTTGATGTGTCTGCACTGGTTTAAGTATTTCTACTTAACAAAAATTGATCTTTCCTGATTACTTGGAAGACAGGCACAAAGACAGCTCAGCCAAGACTCCTCCATCGAATACCTGCTGCTCCACAAATTATTTTCTTCCTTCACTGAACATTACAGTAATATAAAACTCCATCAAATCAGAGTGGGCGAGAACAGTCTCTAAATGTTAATTAGGTATTTTACCTCTGCTGCATGAGCTCAATAGCTGTTGCGTATTCAAAACCTACCGTATCCTGGCTATCTCGCTAACCACCTATGAAAACAGAGCTAAGAAAGGCTGCTTGTCAGCTATTTCATTTGCTATTCGACATCTCTAGTGTTTGACAGCTCTTAAAAGAGAAGGTAAAAAGTGAATTTTATATTGTCAAAAATTTAAAATCAGGAAGGTGCCTAAGACTCTACACTAAAGTATTAGGTATGAACATTTTCCTGTGGATTCCTGTAACTAGTGGCCTTTAGGAAAAACAGCCATTTACTTTTAGCATAAAACCAGCCGTTTGGAAAATGGAAAGTGTATTCTCTCAAGAAGCCTTATATAGCAGGCTAACTTGCTCCAACCTTTTAATAAAAAAGCAAAGGAGAAGTATTTATGTCTGATACCCATTTTAAATTTACTCTACCATACTGGAAATAACTCAGCTTAGTGAGGACAGACTATGACCTTTGGTAAGTTGCTACCTGACACCCTGGAGAAAGACTGAAGGTATGTTCCTCCATGCTTGGGACAAATGCAGGCTGCTCAGCTTATTTCTGCAGCTGTTCTTTCAGGTTATACCACGACCACCTTTCCCACAGTATCACCAGAAGGCGGCTCCTCTCAGAGCCATCTTCTGTCTTGACGTTCTTTTATTTGTTACTTAAGAGAAGAAATGGCTTTGTGTGTGCCATGTGTATCGGACTGCTCAGATGAACTGCTAACGCCAAATCTGATCTGTTTTCATATCTGTGCAGCTTCTAAATCTCCTCATCTATGTTCCAACTCCCAAACTGCATTTTCAATCAACACTGTATCTTCCATCAAATCTCTTTTTCTTATGCAATAATTGCACATTTTTGTGAAATACCCAACTTCAAGGGTCACACACTGCTTTTGCTTGCAAGCTAGTGTGAAACTCTCCATAGCTGGGAGTCCCGAGCCTTCCAGCAAGCCCTTGACTCCTGCTGGCAGGGAATACGATGCCAAGCAGAAAGGATTACTGGGCTGAGCTGACACAGTGCTCCCTGTGTTTCTGATTCTGCAATAAAACTTGGCCTTTTTTGCTGTTAAAATACTGCCATTCAAAGGCTGTCTTTCTCTTTTTTTTTTTTTTTTAATGTGGATTTGCATGGAGTAATTCTCTTATGCAACAAACCCCAAAATACATCTATTTCTTCACCTCCTGTGACATGCTCTCAGGCAGCGAGATCCTGTTTAGAGAAAGGTTGCTCTTGCTTTAAGCTGTTATTTCCAGATTTCCCTTGTTTTAGAAATTGGGGGGGGGAAGTGTTTTTCTTTCCCTGCCCCCCTCCCTCTCCAAAAGTGACAAAAGAAACTTATTTTCTCCTGAAGGATGCAAGCTCCCCCTGCCCAGCCCACGTGAGCGGTGAGTGCTTCGCTTGGCTGTCAACAATCATTTCGATCCATCAATGACAGGTGAACCCCTGGGAATTTCACAGCCTGTCTCCTCTCCAACCTCTACACCCAAACCCCCAAGATACTTCAGCACAACAGCGTGCTCAGCAGCCAGCGTACAACTGCGCATTTTAAACACTTGTCCATGCCTGCTGCTCAAATCTCACCTACGGCCAGCAGAGAGGGCAGTGGTGGGGCTGGGTGAGAGGCAGCGGGCGAGCTGCCACAACTCACAGTGCTCACCTCTGCAAGTATCTCCAGGGGCTGGGTTGCTTCCTGCTGCTCTACCTGTCCTTTCTCCAGGGCATGCCAACTTCTCCCTCCACAAGGATATATTGTCTATATCCATATGCAGTGAATCAACTTCTGGCCATTCCTTGATGCTATTGCTGTTCAGCAGAGCACTTGTTTTCGATGTATGTCATCAGTATAACAGCAGTAGGGCCTAACAAATCCATTCCACACAGGTTTTGTGCCAACATCTAAAAGGCCTAATCCCTGCCCTGAGAACCATGCGAATTTAACAGCGTTAACTATTTCTGTTGTGGCAATGTTGCCATATGTCATCTGCTGCCACTAAAGTTGTCACTAACATGGCTGCGCAGGGAAGAGCAGAACAAAGCAGGGTAAATGGCAAATGTCCCTGTAGCCCCTTTAGCACTTAGAGAAAATAAGAATACAAAGCAAGTGCAGAGGAAAAGCCACCCTTCCTTTCATTCTTGAATGGGCTGCTGTAGCACGAGGTCAGCCCGGGTTCTCGTGCACAGCCAACACCACGCTACAGGAGTATCTGGTGCTTCTCCAAATCAAGCAGTGAGAGCCTCACAATTCACAGCCAAACCCACCAATGGCTCTAAAAGATACTCTTCCAATGTGAACTAAAGCGCAATATGAAGCTCTGGGGTTGAGGGATCAGGAGTCTCTGCGTACCAATACATGCCTGAGAGCATCTTCCTTTCTAGGAGGCTCTCCTCACTAGGCTGGGATGCAAAGGAGGGCTAAACCAGAACCTGTGCTGTATTTAAGCTCCAAACAACACTACATTGAACTCTGTCACCTGTTTTAGCTTAAGCCTCCCACTCAGCACTTCTTATTCAGGACTAGAAGACGTGTTAAGCACACAGCATAACCTTGCAGGAAAGAAACAGGGTAAGACAACAACATAAATAAAAAAAGAATCCAAGAAAGTGCAAGGCAGAAGAGACTAAAGAATTGACAAACTTGGAAGAAAATAGAGAAACTTGGAAGAAAATCAGGGAGGAGAAAGATTATGAAAACATATGTTGAAGGACAGTAAAATCAGACTGAATTTTTAAAACCCTTGCACAATATTCCATATTAAAAAGCCCCACTTTGATAAAACTAGTTTACAGTGAAAATTCCAATAACCTCTGAAATATGGCATTTATAGACGAAAGGGATTTATTGAGGCTCCTACTTGCAGTCTTAGTCAATTTTTTTTTTTAATTTTGCCTTCAGCCTTTAAAATGACTAGTGCTGGTATGCTAGCACCTCTCTTTCCTGTAGCTGTCTGCTGCACAGTAATCCATCTCACCGCCAACCTATGCGCACTATCACTCATCCTGAATGTCTTCTCTTCTACTCACTTTTACCCATTCGACTCTGCCAAACTGTTCCTCTTGTTTCTGACAACCTCTGTCCTAAGTATTGCTCTGCCAAATGACATGCCTTGAACCCGATTATCTCCTTGACAGTAAATCCCTAAAGCCCTTTACCATTTTAAGAAGCTTTTTGCACCCATTATGGAGGTGGCAGAAGTTGAACACAGCGCGTAAGAGGTGTGGGTACTCTGGCGCTGCTGAGAAGCAACACAGACACTTCTCCTTTCTATGACACGGTTCTCGTATCATAGAGAAAACAGCTCGGTCAGGTAGATAACCTCTTTTAAGACTGTTTTGTCCATCTATCCCCTTCTGCTCCAGCCTATGGATCTTTCACACAGAAAATCCTAATGTGGAGTCAGGAAGGTGGTAATGTTGAAGAAAAGTTCATGTGCTGCCTCTACACACAAGGAGCAGATCAAAGCCCAGACAGGAGGTGCTGGCAGCCCTCAAGAGATGCACTGAACACAACACTGTTGTTTAAATGATGGTAAGTGGATGCTGCCTAATATACACCGGCAGATTGGACTTTGAGAGATGGACTTTGGAGAGTACTACAGCAATTTTAATGGCTTCTTTGCTACTGCTGTGAGCCCTCCCATTGTCACCTCTCCCCACATGCTCCTGCTGGAGGTGCTGCCTCCGTAATAGAAAGCAAATGAGCTTCAAAGAGGAGATCCTGAAAGAGGAGGAGTTCAGAGAGTCAGCTGTAGTCTGGAGCACAGGAGAGGTGAGAACCTTTCTTTTGCTGTCAGCTTTCATGGAGGAAGTAACCTCCTGCGGCTGGGGTGGGCACACCAGCAAGAAACACCTTCAAAATGTTTGCTGGAGCTCCTATGTGCACATATAATAAGTAATTTTCAATCGGTCAGTCATTTACTTACTTAACTGTGTCAGTCCTGATCCCGGAGAGGCTGAACCACTTTGAAACATTTATATCCTCAGATTGGAAGAAATTATTATGACACTTTTTCTAAATAGGACAAGTATATTCCTCCTCAGAGCTTCCAAAAAGGCTAACAGGATTGTAATAACGTTTTGTTTTTTTTTTGTTAAAGAAATAGTGAAATGAGAAGAAATAATACAGTCAGAGTTGACTTCTTGGAAGGTAATACAGATGGAACAGAACCTGTTTTGTAATCTTGCATCCATTATCACAGAGTTAAATTCTCACAGTAACTTCTGTCATGCAACAAACAGTTTGCAAGATTTGTTAAAATACACTCAGCCAACCTAGAGCTGACGTACAGTTATTTTTACATCAAGTGATTTTGCTCTTTCATCCTTTTTGTGCACAGTACATTAAAGGTGCACTGCTGCTAAATAAATTAATCCTCTTTAAAATGGAACAGCTTAATTTTGAAGACATTTCAATATTAAACATCAGTTGTATATGGATCTTTGGGTGAGTTCTTTTTACCCAAAGTAAATGCTACAAAATTTTCACCAACCTAGGACAAAAATAGATCTTATGCCTTTCTTGCAGGCGAGAAGCTCAGACAGTGAGGCTATGGAGTCTGCCAAGACCACAGAGCAAGTCTGGCAGAATAAGGAATCCTGCCTGCTGATGCCAGACACAATGCAGCAAATGTACAAGGCAACACCATCTACAGTGTGGTACTATAAATTGACTAATGTTCTTGGTAGATTCACATGATATAGCTTTATGGTTTTATCTGTAAAATTTTTTATTCCCTAAGCGATGCTGTCATTTTGACATGAATTACTTGTTCAGCTTTGTGCATGTTATTTCTAGTCCAACATTTCCAAGTTCACTGTCACTGAAGAAAGCTCATAGGAACCCAGGATTACCCTCGCCACGTCATTCCATCAGGTGAAGCCCATCTGAATGTTAAGGTTGTCCTGCAGTAATGGTATGTCCACATTCAGTGTCTGATTTGGGGCTTCAGTAAGCCTCCTGAAGTATTTTGCTGTTGCTAAATTCAGCTAAAGGAGGGTCTCAGGTTGCACAACTGTTGGCAGCAGCTATCAACTCAGTGGTTTAAAACTAAAACCTGTTTCAATTTTGTACAGAATAGGCTGGAAGCTTTCATATGGAAAGTTAAAGCCGAGATTCTTGCTTGCTATTTTCTGCCTCTCAGTCCAAAATTCTGCACGGCTTGCTGTCTGCTCAAGTCTCACTCCAAGCAGTTGGTGCTCTTCTGACCATGTCTCTTTGGAAGGTTTCAAACCACATGGGCAACCACAGCATGGACATAGGGACACACAAGCACAGGCTTACAACAAAGGCTTAGGACCCTTCATTGCTCCAGACAGTGGACTACATGCATCAGGAAGCATGTATGTCTCCAGCAAGACCAAAGCAAGGTTCATTTGACTCAAGGTGAAACCAACATAAACTGCGGACTTGAACAAGATTTAGTTTCAATCAAAAATGTAAAATGGAAGGCAAAATCATGTGTCTCAAGTGCTTGCAAATACAAGTACTATCCACAAACCAGACACTCACACAGCAAACTAGGCATCCATACACAAGAGGGAAAAAAAAAAGTTACATGAACTCCCTTCCAGTTCTCATAATTAGGTTTTTCTGCTTACAGAGATCTTGTTTTAAATCCAAGCAAGAGATGAGGTATTTTAAGTTACTGTAAATTGACCACAAATTTACTTGGTAGATTGGGAAGAGACAAGGGTTTTCATCTCGAAAATCCCATATAAGAGTCTTGTATATTATTTGTTTCTCAAATCTACGAGTTTCAGATTAGGCATAAATCAAAAGCTGTTGGTAGCAAAAGAAAGTCTTGTGTAGAGAACAAAAAGTAATAAAGTATCTGTATAGGGAAAATCCTTGTAGTGTACAGCCCAATCCACAGAAGACCTGCCTCAAATGTTTATTTGCAAGCTAAATAAAGATCTGCGTGTGTGAATTCCCAACAACAGTAAAACCAGATTTTTCCTCTTCTGCAGTATCTGCTCGTTGGCTACTGTTAAATTTCCTATAAAATGAACTTTCACATGATGAGGTGATTGGTCTGAGACAGCTGCAGAAGAGATTTTTGTGGTTTTACACCCAACTTAACATGGTTATATTGTGTCTGCATTTACAAAATAAGGCACTGGCCACTCTGCCAGATGCAACCATTCTGACTCTGAACATCAGGCTAGCCAAAACTATGGTTTCATTGTAAATATATTTATAGAGCAGCGTGTTGATCGTGTTGTACATGTGACACCAGTTGCGCTTGGTAGTTTTTTCTTACCTCCACAACCCCATGATGAATAGATGTGTACTGCTTCTTCTTCAGCATCACCAAAGTAATGACAATCACTGTTGCTATGACAACACCTCCCACCATTAGTCCAATGATGGCACCTTTATTTGAACCCACATCTTCAGCAAAGAACACCTACAAAAGAAAAATAAAGGAAGGTGGCCAACAAAAAACTCACTGAAGATTTGGCTACCTGTCCAGCAATATAAAGCCTATTGAAGCATCAGTAATTAAACGGTATTGCATGCCCTCATAATTATTCAAAACTGGATTGCTGTACCACAAAGCTCTCATAGCTGGAGAAGAGCAATTTGGGAAATCTGTATTGGCTGTGGTGTAGCAGTGCTGGGGAAAAGGTGAAGACTCATCTCCATGTTTGTGCTTCACACAGGTCTCAGTAGCTGCTTTTTTTCCTTGGGTAAGCAAGTCAAGCTAATTGCAAAATGACTGACTGATAATCTTGTAGATGAGTAACCAGGGAGCATACATGTTTCTTTACTTTTAGAATGTTAAACCTGAAAGTGTTCGTACATCTACATCTGTGTGGCTTGTTTGGACTATGATGCATTTCTTCGATAAAAGATTAGAGAAGACCTGTAGGACAACAGTGAAACTTGCACGCAACCAGCTGGAAGAAAATTCTCACACTGAAGAGACAGGATTCCAACAAAAACAAGCATGCTGATTTAAGTGACCACCAAGGGATGCTTCAAGATTTTGCAGGGTAAAGGGAGAATGAGCTATACCTGCATGATGACAAGACTCATGTGAGACCTAGAGGAGGTAACAGTTGTGTGAAAAACAGAGAAGATCCACTTGAATTATATGTACTGATAAGGCAAAACAGTGGACAGCAAGATGCTTTACTACGCATCTAATAAGACTGGCCTTTAGCAACAGGAGCAGGTATGAAAAGTGGTAATTGTTTTCACTCTCCTGTTTTGTATTCAAGGAATATGCTGGATTATTCTACATCTATGCATATTTTACAAACCTTTTGTCTGCTTGTCAATAGCAGGTTTTTATTATTATTATTTTTAACCCAAATGGGCAAAAAGGATTAGAGAATAAATTACACTTGCAGAATTGTAAGACTACCTCACTCTGAAAGACTAAATACTTTGACAAGTATTTAACAAAAAATGCAGAGGGAACAAGGAAACCAGCTGAGAATTATAATGAGCTGTATAACATTTGCACTCTTTAAGAAACACAATCTTCCTCAGAGAGGTATTAAAGCATGCAGTATAAATATTTATATTGTTCTTAGCCATAAGGAAGGAATGTGTTTAAACAAAGTTAAGAATTCACTAAAAAGTACACACAATGGACAGTGTTGGCATAAGCTGATGTGAAGTAATAATTTCTTCTGTCAATTTTACCTGCCCAGGACTGAAATTCTTTTACCATACTATTTTGGAGCACTGTGAAATGCCCCAGCTAATATACATGTGCAACAGAGATAGGCCTTAAGCACTCTGAGCCATGAAAATCAACTTAATGTACAGTTAAAATGTGAACACTCCTAAAGAAGAAAATAACTACAATTTCAGCTCAATTCAGAAGCTTGCGTGTAAGATACAATGCGCAGCTGAATTCAAAGCAATATCCTAAGGAGATATCCAAAGCAATATCCTAAGGAGAACCCTACTGGGGCACAGGAGAAGGAAAACACAGGTGAAAGTATTTTCTGCTTGCTGCTTTTGAATTAAAGCTAATAGAGAAGGGCATCAGCTAGGATACGTCATGTGGTAAGGAAGGAGTGCCCTGTAAGGGATCAGTCCAGTACTTTCTCAGCAACACCAGACTCCTTGCTCATTCTCAATTGAAAAGATAACTTAGAGGACAGCTTACTAATTTTTAAAAAATGGTTGTATCTATCAGTAAGAAGTA
>VZTV01070861.1:0-22976 GCA_013400875.1 Anhinga rufa | reverse complement strand
TTTGCTTTTTCCAGACAGGATGATTCATTTTGTTAGTGGCCCTAGCTACAGTTCTTAGTTTTGGTTTGAATTATTGTGCCCAGGCTTTTTTAGCAGGAGGACTGGATTGATATTACTGTTGTATCCTAAAGCCCGGCACTAGTTTTGATCTCGGTCATGGCTATGACGCAGCAGTGTGCATTGTTGTGAGATAAAGATTAAACCCTTTCTAGCTCTTTTTGGTCTTTGAAGAGCAGCACTGAACTGCTTTAAAAAGAGTTCTGTCTAGAAAATCAGCCAGTGGACTCTCAGTTTAATCCTCTGAAATGTCTGAAAACAGTCTTGCCAAAATATATGTACCTTTCTTTTTCAGAACTCTCTTGATATGATTGAAATGTCAGGCTTCATTTGTGGCTATATATCCTGTGTGTTTTACTTGGGAAGTAGATTTCCTCAGCTGTATAAAAATGTAAGTAGGTTTTTGGCTAAGTACACTTGTGTATTTTACAAAATGCTCTCAGCTGCTGTAGGTGCTGGATTCTCCCTAACAGTGAGTCCTCTTAAACTCAAAAGCCTGCTTTGCTTTTGTGACTGGCTAAAATGGTAAAGAAAAAAACTGTTGGTTTTTTTTTCCCATTCAGAGGAGGATGGTGAGAATTTTAGGAAAATTATGGTCTTTGATGGAACAGGATTGATTGGCTGGGGAAGAGGAAGTCTTTACATTTGGATTTGTCAGATAAAAGCAGAACCGTGCTTTGTGTGAGTGGTGTCATGAGCAAGTGATATCTCCCCTTTTCTTTCTCCAAACTATTCTACCTTAAGTAACTAACCATGGGATCAAAAGTTAGAATTAGAGGAAAATTAGTTTAAAATTTTAGCCCTTTTTCACAAAGATGCCATGACTTTTTTCTTCACTATCAGTATATTGGAAAAAAAAAATACAAACCCACAACAAAGACCTGAAGGTTTTACATTGTCAGGTGTATACAGACATCTTAATTGATTATGGAGATGATTAGTTCATTTCCAAGCCTATTCATATTCCCCCTCTACCTTTTCCTTCACAGCTGGTATACCACAATATTTTCGAAAAAGTCTGCTAAACAGACTGATAAAGCAACAGATTTCTTAAGAACTAAGTATCATTTGGAAGCAGAATATCCTTGCTGCTTGGCACTTAAAAATTACATTAACTGGAGCTGCTTCTAAGAACTATAATAATTTCTGTAGTTTTCAATGATATGTGCTGAAAGTACGAAGCTCGGAGGATTCAGAGCCCGGGAAGAGATGGACAAGAATGACTAAAAGTCTTTGGATGTGTTATAGTACAAAATGCCAAAATTATCTATAGCTGACTACTGTGATACATGTTTCAACATTTCTTTGTATTTAGTTCCGAAGAAGATCAACAGAAGGCACCTCTTACCTGCTGTTTGCATTAGCCATGATGGGAAACTGTACATATGGACTGAGCCTTGTTTTAAAGATGCCTGCTTCTGAATCCTTCCGGGCCCTCTACTTTTTACACCATCTTCCATGGCTCATTGGGAGCTTTGGAGTTTTGTTTCTAGACATTTTTGTATCCTTTTCCTGTTATAGCTAGAGTTTATCAGGATAGGCTTGTTAATAATTAGATAAGAAATTAAGTGGGTTTTTTTTAAATAATTTTTTTTTGTATGATTCTAACCTGATCATAAAATATTAACTTCTTTCTGAACAATAATTTCTGTGCTTTTTATGAAAATATTTCTTGACAAGAATAACAAGTTTATAGAAAATACCTACACTAAAGCTACATTGCACAGGTTAGTTTATATCTTGTAGCCAACATGTAGTATACTAAAAGTTGGGGCGAGGAGTTTTGCACATTGTGGCTGTTTTTCTTATGTTTGCTTGTCTGATACATGTAAAAAAAAAAACCCAAACAAACAAAACAAACCCCAAACCTGCTTGTTTTTAAATGCAAATATAGAATTACAGCTTTGAGAATTTGGTTAAATTGTAAATGTTATTGCAAAATCGCATTAACGTCAGAGACAAACAATGAGGTTTTGGCAAACTTAGTTTCAGAAAATAGTACTTAACAAAGAAATGTTGCAGCTACCCATAACTGTATAATTCGGGGCAAAATCAGATGTATTGAGACACTGAGTGCCTCTGAAAACCAGCAGCTATGATCATTGACTTATGCTAAGGACTGCACAGCTAAGTAGATTAGTATGCCAGTTTTCTGAAAGTTCTGAGCAAAATTAAAACACTATATTTATTCTTATATTCAGGGGACATACATAAGATGCCCACAGTATATTAGTTGTTGTTAGTCATGCTCTTTCTAGATTGAGCATTACCATTCTGTGATCAAGAAATTAAAAGCAAAATGTTTAGAGTAATATTGTACTTTTGCCTAGTGAAGGTAATGTGGTGGTACTTGGTCTTACTGTTCGCTATAGGTTTATAGTCACCTGTCTTGTTACTATAGCTTGTATTTCACTTAAAATAGTATAAAGAGGAGATTTTCTGATTTTTCCTGAAGTAAGAATTTTAGTTTTGTGTCTGAAAACATCTTGGTACTTAGCTCCGTGAACTCAACCTATAAAACAGGATAAAATAAAGAGTGATTTGAGGACCGTGCTGAAGCATATTGTGTTAATCCGTTCCACATTAAAAGGAAGTTCTTTACCAGATATACCTGGAACTGTTCCAGAAGTTATGATTCCCAGGCATCAGTCTTGTCTTTCTGATTAAAGTAATTTCATAAGCCACTCCAATTAGACTAGCGATGGGACAGAAAACCCTGGCCTTTGGATGGACTGTTAAATTATAATGTCATTCAGAATAGCCATGTGTGCTTTTTGCATCTCCAGCCATGGTGATTTAAGTGGGCAGTTTAGTTAAACATTCTGCATCATGGGAACATAATACTTCACTACAGTGGTGAGACTAAACTGTGGTTCATGGCCCGTTTTGAAACAAACTGTAGTTTTATCTTTTATGAGCCAATGCAGTTTCTTTTGCATGAGCAGACTGTAGGGATTCAGGGTTGCTAGCCCATGTGGCTGGTTTGAGCGCTCAGACCTTTTGTTCCATGAACGAAGCAGTGACTCTTTCTTCCAGCCCCACAGCTGGAAACATAAACCAGCCAGTATTTATTTACCCAAAAAACCCTAGAACTTGATCTTGATGACCCTTACAGTACATTATATGCATATTTGCAGATGCCTTTCTGTGATGTACTCTGAAAAGGAACTTGGCCGCAAACCACCCCCCTCTCTGACCCTGCCCCAGGATTGCAGTGCCAGTGTGCACATGACATTCATTTCTGGGTTCTGTCTTGATTGGAGTCTGAATCCAATCTTGCTAATAGTCCTCCAGTTCAAATTATATTGAAAACAGATGCTTCCAAATCAGGTTGAGGAGCTTATAGGAATCTAGTCAAGTATGTAGTGTTAGTTGAAAATGTATGAAGTATTTGTAATCAAGAGAAAACAAAAGCAGACCTCCTGCTTTGAGAAGCCCTGAAGGTATGGAAGTCAATGCTTTTAAAGAGAGCTTCATTACTGTCTCTTGCCAAGCAAGAAAATCAAAAATCTAACAAGACCAGTAAACGAAGAACAGGATCACCTGGGTTTTGGAAAACAGAGGAATTAAACCAAAAAGTCATAATTTCTAAGAGGGAGGTGTTTCATAATTGATCATTTGTGTAACAGACAGTCTCTGTTTTGAGGAGTGGGTGCAGAAATTGCCTAACTCTAGTAGACCTTATTCCTGATAGTGTCCAGAGTTTCATTAGGTGGAAAGTAAACTCTCATTTCTCAAGGTCCAAGCAAGGATTAAGAGTTCACTTACTCTGTGTCTGCTGCAGTATTCTTTTGCTTCCATCTGACACGGCTGGCATTGACTATTTTTAGAAACAAATGGACTCCAGATCGTTGCTTGAACAGCAGCTCCAGCATTACTTAGTGCAGGATTACACTGGAGTTCTTTCAGCTCAGTTTAACAGGATAACACGGTCATCCTGTTTCCTTGGTGTCTAAAATTAAAGTTACTTGGTTGCACAATAAGCCAGTTATTTTCAATAAATAATGGAAGCATCCAATTGTTAGTAAAGGATGAATTTTCATTTTAAGAGGAGTTTCATGGCATTACACATTTGAATTAGAAATTGGACACAATTTTCTATTGCAGGAAATGTTTCCTTCCAACTACTGCTTTGCAGTGGAAGGTCGTTGGAGTTTCTCAAGAAACCACAAAGCCCAGGGCTTAAATGGGCCTAATAGGGCTCCCTGTCAGTCAGAGATGCTTAGACCAGATTTGCCTATTTTAAGGTTCCATGGTGGACCTTATTAGAGCTTTATTTTATGTGCATGATTACTTCATCTTTCACTTGTACACAAGGATGCAGTACTACATATTTTAAACTACTAAATTAGTTGATGAGCAGTTCTGCCCATAGACTTCTAGCAGCAGCCATCACTAAGTTTCCAAAAGGCTGAATCTAGTCCAAGTTTTTCCAGAAAACTTTGTCCTTTTGGGGTCCTTTTCTGTAAGTCTTCCTTCTACCCTCTTGTCACCTTGCTTCCTTCCTCCCCTGCTCCCACCAAAACCAAACAACTCTGCTTTGTGTTTAGTTCAGACAAAGCCTTTTACCAAGATTTTTGCCTTTTTTTTTTTTAACTTGACATCACCCTATTGTCAGAGAACTGTGTTCAAATCCTCCACATGTACTTCTTTTCATTAAGTGTAGCCAGGTTGTTACTAGATAGCCAAAGTATATTCAACATGAGCCAAGCTGTTGTACACAGACTCTTGCACCTTTTGTGATTTGCAGGGAAACCACTTGGAATCCATTATATACTTCTACAAAACATCACGCTTTGCAATTTAATTACACTGTGCAAAGAATATAAGTCTGACCTGACAATTCAGCCAGGAGAGTTTCCCAGCCAAACATAAAGCTTCTTCTCTGTGTTCCTGTAAATATCTGCTTTTGTCTCAAAACTGTTTCATTTTTTGAATTGTCATTAAGTTGTTTAATTTAATGACACACTAGCTCAGCGGCTGTCAAACTTTACCCTGAGAAGTCAGTTTGGTTGTCTCTTCCACTTTGGGCTGTCTGCGTGCTTAGGTCTTAGTTTCCCCCAGAAAGTCAGACTTGGGCAGCAAGTTAGTTTTTATGTTAAATAGTCTTGGCAGTTTAGCGTTTATTTGAAGAATATGAGCAGCTGAATACATACACTACAAAAACATACTGGAAATACTCTTTGATAAGCTCCACAAATCTGTTTACAACTTATTCCTCCTTAAAAGCTCTGTTGCTGTTGCCAATGTGGTGGCTAAGAGTGATAATGCACAGTGCTAACAGCCCAGGCTTGTCCCAAGCCCACGGTATGAATTCAGCAAATTTGATTCCCAGTTCAGTTTCTTTTTCCACCAGTGCAACTATTAAGACTTGGGGAGGTGCTCAGCTGCAAGTACAGTAAGGCCTATAAAAAAGAAAAAAAGGCAGGAAATTTAAGTGGTAGCTATATATGTTATAAAACTAATTTGCTACGCTCTAAGAAGAAAGCATTCCCCATGTAATACTATAGAAAGACTAAAAAGGACCGCTGACCTACTGTCTCTGAAGGAAATCCTGTCTAGTCTTTAGTTGGGGGACCTCAGAGGTGGGATGCTGGAAAGCTTTGGGAAGGTGGGATAATTCTTGGGGCTCTGCCTAGGATGTAGAGAATTTCCTCTCCATTCATCCAGGCCTCTCAGAAAGCTTTTTCTCCTTAATTTTATAAATAATTCATACATTAGCCTCAAACTTCTTACAACCATTGTCTACCAGCCAAGTTTTTTTAACTGATCTAAAGTGTTCCTGCTAGAATTCTCTGTCAGGCTTCCTCCCAGAGAAACTATTTCATATTTAAAATGGGATTTTATGTGTAACAGTAGTGGTGATCCAGGCTCTATGAAAGCTGAACTTACATGAGCATACATTGGAATTTGTAGAAGGTACCTGGGTATACAGATGGCCACTTGGTTCTGCACCACATACCTTTAAACATGCTTTCATGCAGATCCTTATGTTGGAGGCTCCCTGCTTGACTTCATCTACTGCTCTTGCTTCCACCCACCTAATGTCCTCTCAAAATTTTCTTCATCAAAGTTGGATAGCAAGTAATGCTGGGTTTAGCACAGTCTGCTGCTGAAATCACTCCATCTTTTACAAAAAGAAAACAAAAAGTGCCCAAAGTGAGTGAAAAAAGTAGGAGCCATAAACCCTGCTGTACAGAGAGTATTGCCACTTTGCTGGCTGGTGGTGGTTTGCCTCGGTGAAGACAGGCTTCTGGTACCTGCTGCTTTGCATTTGGCGGCATTTCCATATCAATTTACTGTGACTAGGAAGTCTTTATTCTGTAAGATGCTATGCATATTTCTTAGAACAGAATAGAAAAGAATACATAAGGGAAGGGCATAGCTGGATAGGCTTGCATGATTTCTTTGTATCTTAAAATGGTATCTCTATCAGAAAACAGTGTTTTGTATGAAGTTCAGTACTCAAGTATAAAATTCCTTGTAGGAAAAATATGTAGCAAAAATTCTGAAGAGTAAGACATCTCTCCTGTCTGTTCTAAATGCATACCCCCCCCCCTTTTTTTTCTTTTTAATTTAAAGGCTATGTATGGTCAATGTCAATAATTTTTTTGGAGATCTGGACCCATCAAGAAAAAGGATGAGTACATACTTGTTAGTTCTTTTTAGATTAGCAGTATTTCCAATGGTCTATTTTTAAAATAGAAATAAATAATTATGTCTAATTGCACAATCCTGTGTTGAAAACAGCATTGAATATTGAGTCGTAGTGTCGCCACCTAGAATTTTACATTACATGAGAATTTTGTTTTCTGATCAGGCCGTGCTGATCTATTGCTAAGAAAAGTTTTTAATAATTTTCCCTGCTTATCAGCATCCACAGTATTTAGACCACTGAGGCTGGAGTAGTGCAGGGCAATGGGTGCAATTCCACATCGTTCCTAGATGAATCACAGAACGGCGGGAGTTGGAAAGGACCTCTGGAGCTCCCCCCGTCCAGCCCCTGCGTGAGCAGCACCCCCAGAGCAGGGGCACAGGACCGCGTCCAGGCGGGGTGGGAATGGCTCCAGGGAAGGAGACTCCACAGCCTCTCTGGGCAGCCTGGGCCGCTGCTCTGGCACCCGCACAGGAAAGGGGTTTTGCCTCAGATTTCAGTGGAACTTCCCGTGTTCCAGCTTGTGCTCGGTGCCCCGTGTCCTGTCGTCGGGCACCGCTGAGAAGAGCCCAGTCCCACCCTCCTGACACCCGCCCTTTAGGCACTGATAAGCTCTGAGGAGATCCCCCTCAGCCTTCTCTTCTCCAGGCTGAACAAGCCCAGGTCTCTCAGCCGTTCCTCCCCAGGGAGATGCTCCATCCCCTGAGCATCCTTGTGGCTCTGCGCTGGCCTTGCTCCAGCAGCTCCCTGTCCTTCTGGCACTGGGGGGCCCAGCACTGGACACAGCACTCCAGCTGCGGCCTCCCCAGGGCAGAGCAGAGGGGCAGGATGGCCTCCCTCGCCCTGCTGCCCACACTGCTTGTTCCTAATCTGCTTCTGAGTACTTTCACGCTTAGGACCCTTGCAAGCATGAGGATGAGGTAGTAAAATACATTTTCATGTGTGTTTGAGCCATATAACTAAGGGGATCTGAAGCTTTGAGTTAAAATTTTTCTGTATGTTCCCTTTTTTTAGTGTTGCAAGTAAAATATGGTTAAACTTTTTGCCATGAAGTACTGAAAATGAGCATTAAGTAGGATTTGGAAAAGGTTATATGCTAATGTAGAAAATTCCACAGTTGGGATTAAATAAATGGATAATACTTATGCTACAGTACATGAATTAGATACAGCAAGTTTTAAGCTTTCCTCTGCGGACTGTGGTATTCAGAGTCTGTGCCAGAACTAAATGGATGGCTGCTTTTATTCTATACAGCTTATTTTGGTTTTAATTGAAAGCAAGTACTGCAAATGCTACCTCTGTATCCTAGTTAATTACTTCCTTACCCCAAAATAACAGGTGACTGTGCAATTCATCCTGTATCATCCGCACAAGGAAAGACAACCTGGTTTAGTAGCACTGGAAGTGGAACCATTGCTGGTGAATGAGGAGGCTGCCTAGTGTCGGGCTGGATTCGGCTCCTGTTTTCATTGGATTTTGCTCCTGGGTGGCTTTGACAAACAGTTAAGATTGCAGTTGCTTAGGGACCAGATTTATTACTTACTTTTTATTATTTATTTGTCATTAATTTGTCATTTCTTGTTTGCAAATGACATGCCAATAATAAAATATTTAATATTTACTGTGTTGTTTCAGGATAGATACGATTTTTTTCCTGACTTTTTCCCATTGTGGCTGCTTCTCCCCAAAGTGTGATATGGAGCCACAGCAATAGGTGCTGTAGAAATATTTATTTGACATCTTGATACAGTGCATATCATGGGATGACTATTTTTAGATGAACATGTACATCTAGTTAGCAGTAGCATGGCTGGTTTAAAAACACTGGATGAGATTACCTGTGTGCCTTGAACCCACCCTGGAGTTACAGACTGCTCACTCCAGTTGCATTGTATGCCAGATGTGGCCTGTTTCAGTCGTGTTCAATTTTGTATGCATCAGAAATATAAACATCCAATAATAAGTAACTTCAGTGCAGAGGATCCATTATTGATGCAAAAGCGGAATCCTGGTGTATGTTGGTGGGAGCTTTGTGTACAGCTCATTGCAGAGCACCGCTGTGCATTTAATTTTTAAGAGTCAAAGCACTTGCACATCAATACTTGTGTGTTCTAAGGCATGTAAATTACTGTATGTCATCATATACCCCGTCTAATGCTTTTGTACAACATGCTTTTTCTTTGCAAGCTTCTAGTTTAGGTAAGTACAAGAAGAAAAAAAATTGGAACCTAAGGAGACTGCACCTTGCAATTGTAGATTTTTTGCAGTACAGTGTTGTGTTTGAAGAAAACTTTAATAAAATTATCTCAAAGAATAAACTTGTTAATATTTCATTGACTATATGGATAATGATTTACTCTTCAATAAATAAGTTTGAACAAAAGGGCTGGGTTTTTATAAAGGTCAGTATGAGCATTTTATACATTTGTGGGCTTATCATGAAGCTCATTCCCTTTGATTTCAGGTAACAGTTAAAGGGACACAATTTAAATTTTGTTTTTAAAGAATAAAAACTAATACATTTATTTTAAAATAATAAACTAATGAGTACAATTGATCATATCTAAATTGCTGCCAAAAGTGCACACTAAAGATGAAGCATTTTTCCTCTCTGAACTTTTAAAGAACTCCATGTACCACTGATAAAACCCCATGAAACAGAATTGGAGCGCTGTTGGAGGGGCGGGGGCACTCTCATCCCTGCTGCTGTATATGGAAATCTAATTTCAGCTTCTGTTGCAGCAGTAACTTACACGAGTAACTGAATTCTCTGGTTTTGCTAGAAAGGAACTGGGTCCCGTCAAGCGATGACTGACTGCAACGCAGTGGATTAGGTGTCAGTGGCACAACGTGCCGTGGAAGGATAAACCCTGGCTCTGTAGGTCCGGATGGCTTACAGTCCTGCCGCGCCCCGAAAATACTGCTTGGTAATCCCCGTGTCGGTGGTGTTGGTTTAGGCACTGCCGCAGTCGCTGAGTAAAAGGGATTTGCTAAGTCGTATTGTGAAAAGCCAAGTACTTCTGAAACGTTCTGCAGCTCTGCGAGACGCTGAGGGTTTATGCGAGATCTGCCCCGATGAAGTCGGTTACTTTAGGAGTCTCAGTGTGTACTTAGAGCGAACATGTTTTCCCTGATTTCTGAGCGAGTAGAGGGTATTAGAAGTTAACCTTTTCAGTACATAAATTAAAATGCAATTTGTCACACTTGCAGATTTATATGCTGTACACATGAGATTATCAAACTCTTGCCTGACCGGTGATTGAAACCATGACTTGTTACTTTTTAATGCAGTTGGAATTCGTTCTTGCATCATTTCTTCAAAGATTATTTCCCCTTTTATTGCTATATGTGATCCTATTTTGGGATGCCTTTTTATCCTCATTTCATACTGCTGTTTATTAGAACAGCCAAATACAGGCTATATAAAGTTACTGTGATTTAATTTGAGAATTTTAATAGAAAATAATTTAACTACTAAAATGTGAAGCATTTATTGATTGATATTGAATATTTATTGATCATTCATATTTATGTAATATTCAGTATATGGGTAAACTGAATACTTGAGAAAATGTTATTTCTGACAAGCTATTTGACTGCAAGAGCTGATCAAATACATACAGTTGTCCTTGCTGTTTCCTACCGCCTATGAGGTCTTTGTCATCCCTTTGCTCAGCGCATAATTATTTTCTCAGAACCAGACCCTGCCACGTCAGGATGAGAAGTTAGAGCCGTGCCCAAATGTACCAGGTTAGAGACTAAAGGGCAGATCCCAATCACCTCATCATTAGTCTTGGACAGGAAAATACAGCATGTAGCTTCTATCACGGCTATTTTGTTGGAAAACAGTGTCTTAATCTTCTCACTCTATGCTACTAATTCTTCCCCCGTGCTGCATGTAATCCAAGATGAACGGCATTGTTTTCTACTTTTATTTTTGTAACTATCATGGAAATCTCATTAACAAAAGGAAACATCTAAAATGTCTTCAGGGCTTTATTTTTAAACAAACTAATCAAATAGTTTAGCTGACATAGTTCTCCATGTCCACAGAAGATTATCCCAGGAGCAGAGTTACTCCTGGCCATTACACATCAGTTTTGATCGCTTGTTTCAATAAAAAAAATATGTACCTAATTTGCCACTTTTGACTACCTATTAAAATTGTAAATTCACCAGTGTTTTTCTAAATTCATGCTTGTATTCTTGCTGGCAAAACCCCCTATTATTAGTCTAAAGGAAGCAAGGTCCGTTCATCTAGTAGGAAGCATGGAGCAAAAGCTAGCAGTGTTGGCTGCTCCAGGATCTCATTCCCTCCGTTTCCTACTAACTAGCTTTTAAGGTCTGCAGTATCTCATGGAAGCAACAGAAGATGCTCCCACAAGGTTTTTAGTACAATACCTTCTAGAGGGGGTTTGTTTACAGCTGTACCAAAAGTACAAGAAAAACCACCTTATTTTCAGGATCAAGGAGCAGAAGCCAACGCCGTGCCTCCATTTGCCGTCAGTGCAGACCAAACCTGTGCAAGGTCGTTGCTCTGTCTTTGGGAAGCCTCAGAGACAAGAATATCCATGACTGGGCAACAGCGTTCTTGTTCTAATTACTCCGTTATTATCTGCTTACTTATTCCTCTGTAACCTCAGAGATGCAAGAGAAAACCGTTGTTTGTTACAATAGCAGTTATTAGAGATACGAAACAGCATTTTCCTAACAGAGCAATGTTTGTGCTGGAGCAGCTGTGCCTTGTGCCGCTTGCTTTGTTGCTGCCTCTTTGCGTGACTTAACACATCCGTGATGTTTTAGGTTTATGGATGTTTAAGTTAAGAGTGAAGCATCTCTGCGGCACTGTATGTAAGAAGCTGCAGGTTAAGTTAATCAAAGCTTTAACTGAGGGAACCCTGAGAAACCGTTACCCACATCCCACATTGGGTCCCTTCAAATGACATTTGTTAGTACTCAGGTAACAGACAACAAAGCAGATTTAATGGATAACAAGGAAAAGACATGGAAAACGCTTGGGCCGGCAGCTGCAGTGAGCTGGTGCCACAACACTGAGCCAGGACATTGCGGGCCCACGCACTCCGTGCCAGCTGTGCCTGCTTCCCAAAGCGAGCACAGGCAAGTCCCCCAGCAGCACAAATACTTCCCCTGGTTTCCTAATGGCAGGAGGCTGGGAAATTAATGCTCTGCACATGAAGGATGCCAGTTCTGTGGGGAAGGGAGGGTAGGGCTGCTGGTCCCTGCAAGCAGGGGAGCGGAGCACAGCGCTGCCACAGAGGAAGAGAGGTGGCTTTGGTACCCAGCTGGGAAAGGAGCAGCGAGGCAGCCCTGCTTGGTCCGCAGCCACCTCCTGCTGTGGAGCCGCGGTCTGGGTGAGATTCAGAAGTTTCGTTCCAAAAGCCATGGTTCTTGGCTGTGGACCTGCCCTTGCTCCCTACAAGGAGCTGTGGCTGTGCAGTCCGGAGGCTGGTGCTCCCTGGGCTCGGGGAGCCTCGGGGCAGCATCCGTGCTGCCAGTGGAGCCCAGTTCCCACACCCCATGCTTGGATGAGCGGCGGCTGCCGCCAGACAGTGCCACCGTGGGTACCCCACAGCCCCAGCAAGTGATGGGCATGCACCCAGAGCTGCCTTTGCAGCACAGTGCTTCCTCCAACACGTCTGGATCCTTCCCCTGAAAGCCCTCAGTACTGCAGCAAGGGCTGCTCCAGCTTCTCCAGATCCTGGTTCGTGAGTATTTCCCAGCCATTCTTCTGACAGGTGGGCGTTAATGGGCCCCATCACCACCAGGACGGGTACATCCAGCCACTGCTGTGGTGCGTTTGAAGGAAATGTTAATGGTGGTAGGGACAATTAGTGAATATTAATAGCTTGTGTGGCTGCTTGTTAGGTGCTGCTGAAAATATATGGTATGAAGACAGAGCATTGATTCTTATTGTGATGAGGTGGGATCACCATAATGTGCTCCAAACAGCTTTTAAACGATGCGGAGGAATTAAGACCAGTTTAATCCAGTTAAATAATACTCCTAATGATAAACCATTAAAATCAAGTTGACTTTTAGATTGTAGCAATTGTATCAGACAAGGTGATTACACTGAACATCAGTACTGATAATCATTAAAATAGATTAAACTATCGACTGAGAAATAAGAAACGCTGGTTGACTCTGGCAGAAGCGCTGGTTTGACTTTACAGCAGTGCCCCTCCTGCTCCCTGAAACTTCTCACTGCTACAGAGAGTTCAGGCAGGTACCAGTTACTGTTCATGAGCATCACGTGCCTCAAAATTAGCCACTATTGTAACAGCACATTTTATCTTTAAATGTCTTTGGAGGACAGGCTGCAGACTCCAAGAAGAAGGATGCACAGCATCATTTTGTCTGACTTGCTAGTGGGCCACAGGCTTGTACCCCCTCCTGCTTGGAAACCAAGCCAGTGTTCAGCTGAAGGATGTCTTCCAGGGTCTTAACACCGCCAGAATGAACAGCCCTCACTGGGAAATGAGCCTTTATTTCTCAGCACAACCTCCGCATCTATCTTTGCATTTCCTTCAGCAGCAGCCTGAACTTTCTCCTCTTAAAGGAAGTTCTTGTATATACGGCATTAAGCGACTCGTACATGAAATGACTCGGTTCTTCAGACAAAGCTGAACATATGGAACCGCCTAAGCTACTTACGGGACTGCAGCATGAGCAAAGCCTTAGCATCTGAGGTGGAGTGTAGATGGACCCGAGGTAGCCCTAAACCCACCATCCCATGGGCCAGGCATCTCGCACGGACTAACACTGTCTCCTTAGGCAACATTAGCTCAGCAGGTGGTAGGACACTGAGCCAAAACCAGGCAGGTTCAGGGAAGGCTGGGGACTCCCCAGGCACCAGAGCACTTGCTGTGGATGGCATGGGTGGGGAACGCTGGAGCACAGCTGTTGGGCAGGGTGACGTGGTCCTCCACAGTCCCTCTCCTCCAGGACTGTCCCCTAGCTCTGAGGTCAAGGTATCTACAGCAAAACCAAAGACTTTTGCAGAACCAGTAGTAAGTGGAGATAATGGGAAGGACCAGAAGAAGCCAAGGAAGCGGGGTGTAATGCGGAGAGGGAGGTGTGAGTGAAGGGGAGGAGAAACCACCTAGTCAGAATTGATCATTTTTTGCCATAGGCAGTACTTGCTGCCTGATGGATTGGCCATAACGCAGAAGCCTGATGTTAAAAATATCCTCCATATCAACAAGAAAAGGTGTTTTGCAAGTGAGGAGAATGGATGATGCAGAAGAGTTCTTGGGAACATTGGAGAAGAAATTGCTCAGTGTTCAAAACAGCTTCTTGGAAGTATAGTGTCTGGCTCCAGAGGCCTCTGTGAGCAGCCCTTTAGTCGGTACTTTACCCTCCGCCCTTTGCTGTGATGCAGTCTGGCTGTATTCGGGGCACTCTAGTGAAGTGTGGCTGCTGGTCTGCTATGGGGTTATTGAACACTCATCTGTGCCTTCAATTGCAAAGGGCTTCTTTAAATTGATTACTGGTCTGGCTCGGGTTATTGTATGATCCTGTAAATATAGAGAGAAGATGGGCATTTTATGATGTCTGACTTTCCTACAATATTTTTTTATTAAGTAAACTGTAATGGAAATATTGGGTTTTCATTTCTTGCTTGCTTCTTTTCCAACAATTGCTAGTAAATCAAAGTTGCAAAAAGCCATCTCTCCCTCTGCGCTGGCAGAGCTAACGGCAGCCTGGTGGTCACTTACTTTTGGAAATTATGTCGCCTTATTTCTAGACACTCAGCAGACTTCAGTGCTGATGCATTGACATTTGCAGCTTTCAAATCAAGGGAATATTGGAGGATAGCATTTCCAGCAGAGAAATGCCTCTATTTTAAAAAAAGGACTGCCAGTTGTAGTTACGCCAATTTGCTGAGACACAAAAGTGCCACGCTTAGAAAGCAAGCAAGTATTTCTTCCCCTCTTCTTCCAGCATCTCTGCTTGTTTTCATGTCTTCATACAGTACATCAGGTGTGTCGGATAGTACAGAAACCTGCTGCGAGCCCCTAGCCATGGGGCCAGCGGGGCTGGGCTTGGGGCACCTCTCCCATCACACATCTAAGGACCTACAGCTGGGCATTTTGACCCCTTTTGTAGCATGGGCTCATTTGAGTTGGCCCTGAACAAATGTATGGAGTCAATGATGTCTAAGCACAACTATGATGACTAATTTGCAGATGAGTCCTCCAGTACAGCCTGTCTCCCAGAGCTCTCCCTGGGTTGCGAGCAAGCAAAAACTCATGCGGAAGGAAAATTCAAATGCTGAACATAGAATTTTTTTCTGCATTTCTATGTCTGTTTTTTAAAGTATGAAAACTGGAAGCTTTCTTCAAGTCCTAGGGTGCTGCAGTCCTCTCTTATTTATATATTTATAGTGAAGAAGCAAGAAATGTAGGATGTAGGATGAAATGGAAATAGGCTGTTGAATTACCGGCAGTTGCAGGGGCAGAGCTGCTGTCAAGCCGTGAGCCAGACCTCACTCCGCTCAGGACTTCACAACTGGTTTATTTTGTTGAACCAAAGCTGTAGTGAAAGCGGTTCCTTCCACCTTTATCTTTGCTGATTGTTTTTTTCCTAAATACTAAGATTGTTCAACTAATCAGCAAAGCACCTGCCTGCAAACACAGGCAGAGCCTGACATAGGCTGTGCGCTCTCGTCCCTGCCCTGTGCTGCGATGCTGGGCCGAGCCACACTCATGTGAAACCTCCTTTTAAACCTTTGTACTGTCATATGCTTAAAACCAGAAAGAAGCCGGCCCCGGCTCAGCCCCGGGTTTATTTGAGGATACATGCCCATAGCAACTCTCCCTCGTGCCGGGGATTTGGTCGCTGAAGCCGCATGCCCGTTTCATCGGGCTGGCCTGGCTCGCTGCCACAGTTGTGCTGGTTGTGTGCTGGCCTTGTTCTTCAAACCGCCTTGGATGCAGCCCTTCAGCACTGGGGTTCTCAGCAGAAGAGGCACGGCTCTCCAGCACATCCACTTTCATTTCCCCTTTGTAGTGTATGAGCACAACTGCAGGGCGAATGCTTCATCCTCGGTCGATCCTCGGCGCTCTGCTTCTCTTTTACACATGTCCTTTCTCAACAAGTACATTTCCCTCGTCCATCCTTGCTGCATCAGGTCAGGGGACCTGGTGCCTTGAGCGGGCGATGGTCATGCGGTGGCAGAGGGCTGGGAGCCCTGTGGCGTGCCGGGGCTGGACAGGGCATCGCCGCCTGCTCTGTAGGATGAAGCTGCAAGCCCACAGTCCCAACCCAGGCAGAGCCGTTCCCACCAGATGGAGCAGTTGCCGTTCCAGTGCTGCCAAGCTGGGAAACCCCAAACCCTGCGGCGCCCCGAGGGGCTGCATCCCCCGGCCCGAGGAGGGACCCTGCAGCGCATCCTCACAAGCATCCCTGCAAGCACCCCGGCTGATCTTGTCTTTGCTCCTGGGTGTAAATCTGGAACAAAAGTCACAGAGCTGTGAGAGCCAAGCTGAAGCACTGCCTCTGATTTGGTCCTTTGCTTTGCATTTTGGCAGCTCCTCGCTTTTCGAGCATGCCCAAGCCTCTGTCTATGTTTTTTCTAACTTTGCCATTTGCGGTATGGGCCGGGCACAGGGGATTGGTGCTTTTTTAGCGAACTGTCTCTTTTCACCTGGTTTGGCAAAAATGCTAAACAGATGCTTAAAAATAATGCAACATTTAAAGGTAAAATGTGGCCTAGCTGTGGATCTGGGTGTGCCTTTCCCAGTGGGAGCAGACAGCGTGCTGCCCATGCAAGTCCCCCTCCCGTCGGCAGAGCACCAGCTGGGGCACGGTGACCGAGGTGCCTGGATCTGGCAGCTCACCCTGCATCAGACCAGGTTGTGCTTTGCTTCCATGGGTGCCACCGACAACGTGGCGTGGGCAAGGTGTACCTGTGTGGGGCCAGGTCTGGTGTTTGACGTGGTGGGTGCGTTCCCCAGAGCTGCAGCAAGCAGGTAAGGAGAGGCACCCTGGCAATGAGCTGAATAACTGGCCACCATCTCGGAGGGTCTGTGTTGACCATGCATTTGCAAAATTACTACTATTTTGCTAAGTGTATGCTTGTTAATAGAAACATGGAAGGAATGATGTCAAACTGCAGCAGGGTTTTTAACCCCTTATTACCCAAATTTTCCATATGGGAGAGGGGAGCTGCTGGGGTGGGTGATGCCCCCCAGCAGTGGGATGCTCGTGGTGCCGTCCCACCCTTGCCCATTCTGGCATGCTTGGAGGCACCAGGACTGTGCGAGAGCCCGGAAAACCATCAGTGTTGAGCTTACGCATCTTATCTGCACTTTGCCATGGAGACATGGTCCCTTGCTCCTCATGGATCTGACACCAGCTCTGTGAAGGAAAGCAGGGAGTTTTCCCCCATCCCTGGTGCAGAGAGGTGCTGTTCTGCAGGAGGACAACACATGATGTTGGCTCCCCACATATCACTGACCGGTTCCTTCATGTGCTCCTGCAAAGGGAGTAGGAAACCTCTTCAAATTACCAAGCTTAGGGCTTCTTGACTTTGCTTTGCTATTGCTTTAAAAAATTGTTCCCGACCCAGCTGGCCTTCCTGCAAGGGCTGCATGTTGCCATGGATTGGCAATGCCTTCCTCCTGCATGCAGGTACTTTCATGATAATCAGGCTTGAGTTTTCCATCTGATCTGCCGGACATGAAGCTTGTGGTTGAAGTATCCTCAAAAGCTGGAAAGCTCAGCCTGAGCTCCAGATGTTGCAGTTCAGAACTGGCTCTGTGCTGGTGAAATGTAAAGTTATGATTTACTATTGCGTGCAGCATAATTCATTTTTACATTGAAAGTAATATTATGTTATATAATCAAATCTCATTTGTTATTTATTGCATTCTCTCCCTGCACAGATGTGGAAGCTTTACTTCTCTCCTGGTGGATAATGTCCTTTGTGCTTTTCCTGGTGGGGCTGTGGAGACCTGCTTGCAGGATGGTGGGCAACACCGGGGAGCAGGCAGCACTCCTCCCCAGAGGCTGGAGGGATGGGGTGGGGCAAAGTCCCTCCAAAGGAAACCAACACCTTTTGCCCATTTGTGCCTATAAAACTGCAGTAACTTCTGCAAAATGCGACCTCAGAGCAGCTGAGCTGGCCGGCAGTGGGACAGGAGCCATGGGAGATGTGTCTCAGCAAAACATTGCAATTAAATGCTTGGACATCGAGCTTCTGCTGCTGCTACAAAAGACCCCACAAAAGAATGCCATCAGCCTTGAAAACCACTCATTTCTTGTGCGTGTAACTCTCCCACACCTATTTGCTGCCTTTTCCTGGTGCTGCTGTGGGAGCGTCACAGCAGGCAGGGCAGGCAGGCAGAGGCCTTTCTCTGCAAAGAGACAAAAGAGACAAAAGGCAGAAAAAGAGGCAGGTTTCTACTGTGCTGCCTGGGTGCCAAAATACAGATTTAGGTGCTGCTAAAATACAAATCTTGCTGCTCAGTGCAACAACGACCTGCAGCACGAGCGCTTTCATCTGCTGCCCTCCCTGCCAAACAGCTTTCCATTTGGCAGAGCATCTCGCAGCGAGCCAAGATCGTGCTCTGCCAGCACCCGCTGCCCAAAGAGCACAGTCCGTCCATGTCCTGTTTAAAATCCATGTCTTATTGAAAGAAAGTGAGATTATTTTTTTTGATGCAAGTCACACTGCGTTGAGCCCACATCACTAATGTATGTCCCTGCTCCATATTGTACACCGTGTCTGGCTCAATTTAGAAACAGTACGAGCTAAAGGGTCTGGGAATGGGGTCTGCATTGCACCAAGGTCTACAGGTCTTCAGTGCCAACTCCAATTGCTGCACACACAGAGCATTTAGTTTAGAATAGATTATAATATATATTCCAGATGTATTAAGCTTTAGAGCATGTCTTTTCTCCTAATCTTCCCCGTGCCAACATGTATCAGTTCAATCTCCCTACCTACAACAGACAGATGATTTTAGTTGTGCTTTGGAGCCTGATGTAACCGACAACAAATATAACGCAATCCTGGCGGCTATCACCGCCACGTGAAGATGCCCCAAGCACAGAGCTGGAGACAGGTTTTATTTTAAGCCCTTTTATTCAATATTTCATTTTATACTTAAAACCAAGTATATGATGGGGACATATTAAATGTTGATCTTCTTCCTCAACTACCTGTTAATGTGATTTTTGGTACCACATCATGGGGAAATTCTGAATTCTTTTGTCTTTATGTAAAAGTGCTGTCACAAACCCAAGCAAATTTTCAGTCTGATGAGACCCTTAAAAAGAGGGGGTTTTGTTGTTGTTGTTACTGATGCCTTCTGAAAAGTATATCCTTAAGATATAGGAACAACTATAGCTGCCAGTATTCTGAATTGCTCTGATGGCTTATACTGCAAAGGCAGCCTTGACAATGATGGATAACCTCTGCAACTTCTCAGTAGCAGGTTTGGTTTATCCTGCCTTTGCTTTGTGTTTGTGTCAGGTTTTTCACTTGGGGCTACACTCAGCCTTTGTACACTTGCCACCTGCCTCCCTCCTCCCCGCTGTGGCAGCATGGGCAGGGCGGCTGCCAGAGGAGTGTGCTTTCACTCCCATCCCCAAAACCCCCAGGCAGCACCCCCGAAACCTCCTGGGAAAGCACTGAGACACCCTGGCTGGGCAAGGTTTCGTTCTCGCAAGCGAATTTGGGTAAAAGAAGGCTGGGACCCCACAGCATAGGAGTTATTCCTCAACAACTCCACGTGTATGTCAGAGCAAACTATCTGCAAACGATGCTGGGAGAAGGAAAACCTTTCAGGAGCCTGTGGCTCATAGGCAAACACCTTTAGGTGAAGAGCAGACCTCACCAAGATGTCCATTGCACCCCTGGTCTTTGCAGCCACCATGTCTGATACTGCAGGGCTTTCCACTGTCTCTTGTCCATGACTTATTTTTCCCCAGATCTGTTTAAGTTCTTTGTTTGTTTTTGCTTGAAACGTTTTAATAAAATCACTGCTCTAATATAGAAAGACTTTTCTTGACAGCTTAGTACTTGTATAAACTCATTGATTTCATTAAGGTGATCTGGTGGTAGCAAGAAAATGAGCATGCACTTGGGGATGAGGATTTAGGGGAGTTGTTTTGTTGTGTTTGAGGTCTTGGAGAGGAGACAAGTGAGTGCTTTGGCCATATTGCTGAAGTAATAAAATGTTTATAGACATGGGAAATGGCCCATGAGACTTTGTAAAATCTTCTTCACTTAAAAGGAATTAGCTAGGCAATAGCTTTAAAAAGGAAAGAAGAAAAAGAGGTGGGAAGAGGATTGATGGCAAGTGGAGTGAAGGCGCTGAGAGAAGGCATTATCCTTGAGGTTGTCCTTGAGGTTGTTATCCTTGGCTGACTGTGGGCTCTGGGGCAGGAGCCATCCCTGGCCTGTGCGGAGCCAGCAGCACAGGGCAGCCCCAGCCCCAGCCCCACGGGCAATGGCAGCGTGGATGGGTAACACCAGCGAGGACACACACGAGCTGTGGTTCAGACCAAAGAGGTTTGAGCATCCTCTGATACAGATGTGGTAATTAATGCTGTTGTGGTTCGTTATGGTGCCCTCTCTTCTGCTCCCAGCACTTGCAGGGTGACGCATCCTACTTATTGCCTGCAGAGACAACAGGGCTTCCTTTCGCACAACCTAGCATTAATAACAAAATGCTAGCAAATTTTAAATAATTGAATTTCGGGGAAACTTCTGATATCTATCTGGTTCTCTCCATCAAGGGAAGAAAGAAAGCAGTGACCATGGCAGGCTGTGCTGTGCTGGCTGGAGCTCGGCTGGGGGGAGACCAGCGGGACGGTCCCCTCCACCCTTCCTCGTCCTGTGATCAGGGTACCTGTTTTTACCTTCCAGTGATCAACTCCTCATCAACACAGACATCAGGACAATCACTGCCAATGCCAGTTCTTCAGGGGTGCCTGAAGTGTCCCACACAGGCCAGGTATTTCAGTGCAAGCCCACTTCTAATTAATAGCAGTATTTGCTTAAATGGATCAATGTCTGTCCTTGACCTCAATGCACAATTTAAGCTATTACTGTATCACTAAATATGAAATGAACTATAATAGATTTGAGAGGCAAACCACTTATATCGAACCCAGTAATACAGATGAGAATCTTTTATTACATCCAGCGAAGGCTGTGTGGTTATATTTAAATACTCCAACTGCTAAAGGCTGCAGTGAAAGACTTTTCCACAGCTAATTTACCGAGGAGCATCGCGGAGGCTAACCCGTGCCTCCAGCACACATCTCTCCCAAGAAGAAAAATTGTTTTGGAGTGAGGAGCTCTGCTATTCATGATTAAAATAGTTCACTTAATGTATGCTGAAAATAGTGGTTGCAATAAATACATGGAGCTATAAATGTGAGAGGAAAACTAAGAGCAAGATATAAGATACACAGAAGGTTTGCAGTCGTGGCTTGGGGTCTGCTGGTGGTGTCACCCCGTCCGTGTGGGGCAGGGGATGTGCCCAGGGCAAAATAAACAGCAAAAAACTCACAGGGTGCTGCCTCGGTGCTCATCAAACCCAGTGCAATCATGATTAAGAGATTGTCTCCAACGGAAGCGACGAACAAGGAGCTGTGATAACTAACTGAAGGCTTGGCCTCGGTAATGCACTTCTGATTAGCAGCAAGTTTAAAAGTCTCCTCTGGCACATGGGTAAACAATCTCTTGGAGTAATACAGGGGGTGTCAATGATGCTTTTATGTTCAAAAAAGCCTGTATTATACTCTGGGTCAATGAGAAGCTATGAGAGGTGAGGACTGGTCAATACTTGTGGCCTAAGGTCTGCAGAAATCTCCATAGCATAGAAATGGGTTCTGCAGGGACAGGAATGCTAAAAGTCGGCATCACCACTTCAGGCAATCACTGGTGTGCTGCTCCATGCACCATAAACATCATCATTAGAGGTGCACCATTATACTTTCCTATTATACTTTGCTTAAGAACAAGAACAACAAAAACCTTAAAAAGTACAAGTATTGGGAAAAGAAAGCAGTACTGCTGGTACCGGTTCTGCTGTCGGTCAGGCTGGTTTCCTTGAATCCATGGCTGCGGTTGTGCATGGTTTCCTTAAATCATTGACATTTCTTCTGTGGGTCAGTCTTATGTACTGCACAATGCTGTAGCTTTCAGGGCCACTAGATGCTTTAGATAGGTTTTATAAAATCATTATATATTTGAGGGGGAAAATGGGGTGTGGGGCCAGTTTTCCTCTCTAGGCAAACCTTCTCTCCAGGAATGCTCTCCTGGCTCTGACTGCTGTACAGAAGGAGGGTTTTTAATTTACAGTCCCAAAGGTAAAGTTGTTAGTGAATGCTGAACATTCCTCTTTAGTCTAAATTAATTAAATGACACAGTATCTATTGTATGAAATAAATGGGGATCATTTTACATGGTATACTGTATACAGTGATTATAATGTGTGATCTTTCTAGAGAAATATGGGAAAACAATGTCCTTTGCTGAAACAGGCACAGCATTCCCCTGCTCTGTAATACATCTCCTTGTTAAGCGGTAATGCAATGTAATCCGCAGTGACTTAATAACTAACATGACAGATGTATAATCTAGAGTAATGTAAAACGTTGTAAGCACAAGATGCATGTGACTATCCTTCATCCGAAACATGTGTAAATCACCAGCATTCCCGCGCCCCCAGCAGCAAAAAAAAAGCTGCACCCGTGCCGGTGGAAATGCAGACGATCAGCACATGAACGCTGAAATGCTGCTCGTGTTTTCAATCTGCATTAAATAATTATGCAATCAGATCTCCATCGATACCCATACTCCAAATTAGTTTACTATAAATCAAGTCTGGTTTGCTAAGGCTTCCTCCCTGGCTGGTAAGCTTCGCTGCCTCCCGACAGGCATTCTCTGAGTATTTCAGAAAGAAAGCCTTTACACTTGCTGATACCCCACCTCAGCAGCACTCCAGATATGCATTTACTGTGAATTGCAATTTTTTTACTGAAAACAGTGATGAGGCGTGAAACATCGCAGCAACACACAGCCATCAGATGGAGGAGAGGGGCCGCAGCACGCATCCACCCCACCACAGCCACCCGCTGCTCTTCACGGCACAAGTAACTGAGGTTTCTCTTTGGAGTCATTATTGAATCTTTAGAAAGTGTTACTGAGAGAGGAGCATCAGCCCAAATTCATCACAAATCATTTTAAATAATAAGACCACAGTCAATAAAACACATGGAG
>VZTV01070860.1:1909-44647 GCA_013400875.1 Anhinga rufa | reverse complement strand
ATTATACTCTTAAAAGATACCAAGTAGAACATTTATTTACATTGGCTTAATTAAATATGGGATCTTTTAGTTGGTTTATCACATTAGATTGGTCACAAGACGTGATCTCAAACTTTTTCACAGTGTGAGAGCATGCTGACTTGAACTGTCTCGAGCCATAGGCAGCGTCAGCAAAGTTAAGCTGGTATTTATTTGGGTGGTGGTTTAGGCTTTTTCTGTGATTGCTGTTTGAAAATATATAATTTTTTTCAGTTTCAGTCGGTTTTCAATCAAAGCACCAGAATCCTGCTTTTTAAAAAATATACTTTCCTACAGCAGTTCTTTTGACTTGAATACCGAATTAGGATGCAAAAGGCTTCCTTTGCTACCTTTGTTGTTTAATTTTCTCATCTCTCTTTCATTCTTCCTAGTGTTTTCCTTTGGATAGACTGATATATTGAGAGATGCCAAATGCTGGTTATACTATTTTTAACTCGGGCAACATCCAGCATTAGATATTAGGTTCATGCATCCTGGAAACTTTGCTATTTATTTGCTTAAAATAAAATTTGCTTTTTATTCCCATAAGACTACAGACAACAAGTCTTTGAGTTTCTTTTAATAAAATAGCTCTAATTATTTTCTAATAATGACGTGCTAAATATTTATTGACTTTAAAGGACAGTTTCTCTTGCATCTGGAAAAAATGTTCCCTTGGATAGCAGAGAAAGGAAAGCATTTTGCAAATAGTTGTTATTGCCTTCACAAGTTGTAGGACAATCAATCTCAAAAAAGTTTCTATTCAGAAAGGCAGGTCCTTTGTTTTATCTTTTTATCCTGTAAGAAGACACTACCACCTTGTGTTTGCAACACTTATGCAATACTAATAGCCTGACAGTCCAAATGTAATTATTTATTATATGCTGTTACTTTATTCTTCTGCCAAAAGGCACAGCTTCTTGTAAACCCCGGGTGAAAAAGGGGATAGGGTTCTTTATTATTTTCTTTTTGTCTGTATAGGAGTATATCAGATAAGCAGACAAATCAAAGCTCACGATGGCAGTGTGTTCACACTCTGTCAAATGAGGAATGGGATGCTGCTAACTGGAGGTGGGAAGGACCGAAAGATCATCCTGTGGGATCATGATTTGAATCCCGAAAGGGAAATTGAGGTAAGAAAGCAAGAGCAACAAGGAAATTGCCTTGAGCAAGGTATTGATTACCAAGACAGAGCCCTCCCCACCCTTTGGTAGTTAGGATGAAAGAGTATCTTCTGGTTGCTGTCTTTTTAAGTGGATGACAGTGTTTTATAGTAAGTGTTTAAATTTTCAGTCTATAAATGAGCCTATATGAGGTTTCAGTTCTCCTCTGTTAAAGTTGAAGTTAAGGTTTTTCTTTCGTGCAGGCCCTTCCTTAATTTCTTTTATTCATCCCTTTTTTGAGGATATTCTTTAGTATCACCTGTGTTTTTGTTAACTTTGCCTGTGTGGAGAAAGACAGTGTTACCAGGATTTCAGTGTTTTAAGACAATTTTTGACATAAGGCAAACAATTGGTAGGATACATATGGGCATTCTGTAAGAATTAATGATTAATAAGTTATGTTGAGGAAGTTGTTTTAACTTTATCCTAAAACAGATGTTTACTGAATATGTGTGTCTTTGTGATTTGGCTATATAGCACTGCTAGGTAAATGGGGATGAACAGGAAAAAAATTGTACAGTTTGGATTTTAAAATACTTTTTTTTTTCCCCAACAATAAGATGACCTCTTGAAATAATGCGTTCTTCTTAAACACTTGTTCTAATAATGGCTTGTTCCACCTACCTAGTGTCCATTTACAGCAGCATTCTTTCCTTAACATGTACGTTTAGTTCCATCTAGAGTTTGTTATTACTTTGAATCTAATATTGACCTTTAGAAAACGTGGCTGAGAGTAAGTAAGCATTGACTTATCATATACAACTCTTAGGCTTAAGTAACACACTCTATTCATATCAGTGTCTCTCTTTTCCTTTTGTTACTAATGGTATGTTAAAGCTGATTTTTTATGTTGAGAAATATTACCAGAAACCTGACAGGCAACTTTCTGAATTATTGCATTGATTTTTCTATCTTGTGTGGGTAATATTAAAGTTACTGTACTTTCTAAAGATAAATAATTTAGAAAACCAGACAAATGCACACTGTAAAATAAAAGTGTATTAGAATTCAAGTATGTAATACACAAACTCAGTAAGATTCAGAGTCATTGCTGACATAAGGCATATGAACATTAACTTTAGGCTAATCAGGAAGCATTAAGAAAATCAGGAAGCATTTACTGTGCTGTGATTGTTTTGGAGTAAGATAGTCTTGCATGCCTGTACTGAACACATAAATGAGGTAGGTTTCAGGTCAAGTCCTGATCTAGTGTATACATGATTAGATTGTTCCTCTTTACTGGGAGAACTGTAGTTCTGGTACTGTTGTTGTGCACTGTTTGTGGCCTTCAAAAATGCGTATCAAGACGTGAGATGTGGTTTTACAGATGTTTCTTTTCCTAGGTTCCTGACCAGTATGGAACAATCAGAGCAGTAGCAGAAGGGAAAGCAGATCAATTTTTAGTGGGTACTTCAAGAAACTTTGTTTTGCGGGGAACATTTAATGATGGTTTCCTAGTAGAGGTACAGGTGAGCACAATTATATTTATTTTTTTTTTTAAACTATAACCTAAAAATGTAAAGGCTTTCCCTGCTGGTATGTTATTTTAAGAGAGTCTTTATTAATTGTTAAATCAATGTGTTTTCTTTACAGGGACATACAGATGAACTCTGGGGACTGGCATCCCATCCTTTCAAAGACTTATTTTTAACATGTGCCCAAGATAGGCAAGTTTGCATGTGGAACTCTGTGGACCACACACTGGAATGGACCAGGCTGCTAGATGTACGTCAGCCCTTTAACCTTAAATATAAAACTAATGCCTTTTGTTATTTTCCAGCTTTTTGCAGCACCCTTGTCCCATCTGATTGCAAGAGAAGCAAAAATCCTGTAGTTATGGCTTTAAAAACAGTTATTGAGAAGCTTCGATAAACTTGACCAGGCTCATCAGACATTGTATAGATTGTAATCTGGTTCCATTGTCTGATGCCATTCTGACAGTCCAAGTTGAATAAAACTTAGTCCTTTGTTCTTGTTACAGTTTTAACTTTTCCCCAATTATTCACACAGTCTGAAGAGGATACCTCATAGTTGTGCAAGGTTTGCCTTTAGATGTCCTTCCTTACTGTTCATTTCATATTTTGGCTAGTTCTGTCCTAATACCCAAGCAAAAGTATCTTTTTACACAGAAGTTCAGGTTTTTTACTTCTGAGGAGGTCATGTAGTGCATGTCACCGATACATTAAAAGAAAATCTGTCTGAGGATTATAAGCATGCTGCTAACTGATTGGTCTTCACTGTGTTAGTTCCCCTCAGACTTTTAGGGTAGCTTTGGCTTAAGGAGAGGTGTTTGACTGTAAGGAAGCGGGCGGGTGAATGACGTGTCTGTGCCTCTCTGTTCAGGAACCGGGCCACTGTGCTGACTTCCATCCCAGTGGAGCAGTGGTCGCGATAGGAACGCACTCGGGCAGGTAAATGCCTTTCAACTGAGTTGTGATGATTGAAAGTTTAAACCAGACAGTTTGAAACTGCGCATCTTATATATTGGAATTAATTTGCTTTTTATTCATTTTGCTTGAGGTTAAGTAGCAAAAAAGGTTGGGGGAAGGGGACAGATCTTTCTTACATGGGTTAGATGAAGACAGAAGGGTTATTTGAGTGTTGTTAGGCTGTTTTGGTTTTTTAACTACTCTTTCATGAAAGCCCAGATCTTGATTTATTTTTTTTTAAACTATTTTTTTTTGCAGGGGTTTCCATGAGCACTCCTTATTGCCTTTACCAAGTATCATATATTTTAATATTGTGTGTGTATGTGACATTAGTTTATAAGACAGGTATAATACAGATCTTTCTCTTTCACAAATCAAACACTTGCAACCTTTTAAATTGACGTGGAGGGGCCAGCGAACAGGTTGGGACTTTTATTTTTGTGTAAGTTCAACATGGCACATTGCTGCAATGAAGTGCTACTGAGCTGTTCATATTCTTCCTGAAATCATTGTGTATTTGAAAGCTATCAAAACACAAACTGTTCTTTCAGTGGTGGATAAAATTTGTTTTAATTCATAGTCAAACTCTGGCTTGGTATCATCTCCCAAGAAAGGAGTCTCATGCAATGTTTTTTTAGCAAGTACCAATTAAAAGAAAAAACAGCATATTCATAGCGTTAGAAAGGTGAGAGGAGCAGGTATTAAATCTCTTAGCATTTTTATTCTGTGTTTCTGTTATATCTCATGGTTGACACTGTTATGCAAAATAATGCATAGAGCAAGGAATAAAATTAGAAAATTTTTTGTGTTTAATTCACCCCCTAGAAATTTCTTTATACCGAACCTCATGCCTAAAATCATTTAAAGTTTGGATTTTAGAAACTGCTGCTCATGTGCAACACCCTTAAACTTCCCTGGAAAAACAAAATGTTAAATACTTTTTAAGGAGTTTCCTTCTCCAAGATGAAGATGCAGTCTGTACTAATTTCATTAGGTATAACATCAGGCTAGAAAACCTAGTTTACCTTCCTAAGAAAATCTTGCTGAGCTCTTGTATATTTGGTTTCCACATTGTACTTTTCAATTTTTTCATCTCTTTCTAATTATAGCATTAAATTGAACAAGTGTTTCTACCCTCATTAAACAGAGCAGAAGATACTGGTGTAATAGTACTTGAAACACTGAAAAGAAGGTCAGGCTACATTTCTTGAGAGTTACACGTTTTTGAAATTACATCAAAGCACAGTGAAGGCATGTGAAGCGGCTGAAGCATTCAGTCTTGTGTTTGCTTTTGCCGTTTTTTTCTCCCAGAGTGTTTTAACATTACTTTTTCAGTTCAGCACTTAGCAGTTTAAATTCATATTTTTAAATTACTTGAGGCAACTGGTTTATACTGTGTTGGATAAATTTATGATGATGGCCTTGTGGGAGTTTTTTTGTTTGGTTGATTTTTAACCCTGTTCTTCTTGGAACTGAGCAGTTATGTTTTCACCACTATTTCATTGCGTTCTGAAATTGCATGATTCAATGATGGGTTTGATATATACAAATGAAACTGGATTTAAATGAGGCCCGGTACTTGTACAACTGTATGAGAAATAAGTGAAGTTGTGAATCAAGATAAACAGAACAGTTTTAAATTTACTGCCTGACCAGCGGCATCCGCCATGCTTTCTGCGCCAGATAATCCAGTCCAAGGGAGTTATTTCCCAAGGAATGAGGGCTGCATGATGTGTCTCAGTTAACGTATGAGAGAAAATAGTCTCAGGTCCTTAACAAGTTATTTAATAACCTACTTGATTCATAGCCCAAAATGCATAAATCCAGTATTAAATAAGTCTTAACTTGTTTAGAGTTCAATAAACCTTGGCTATGTCTGTCTATTGTCCTTCTAGTGCTTCTCTGCTTCCAGTACAGAGGTCAGTAAGACAGGGGTAGGGAATGGAGCTCTGAGAAAGTTGGGTTTGATTGTTAGAATTGTGACATCTGAAGAAAACTGAATTTTCTACCTCTCTTCCCCTTTTTGTCTGTTGTTTCACAGCGGTGTGTTTTTATCAGGCCAGTATGTCATGGTTTTGGTGTGCTTTTCACATACCACTTGCCATGATGACTATTTCGGTACCATTTCCCTTTTTGGGCTGTCTGCAAATTGTCTCTTGCAGGTTTTGTTAACCACTTCTTTAAATATTTTCTGTGTGCCTGATCATCAATTGTCTGGGATTAAGCCTGGTTTGGAGAGAGCTAATACTTTTTATGAATCCTGGAAATGCACAGCTGAAAAACCTGGAGGGCTGACAACCAGAAATTCTACCAGAAAAGTGGCACTACATAGAAAAAAGGCACTATACAGATCTTTTACCATGCTGCCAGTGGTATTATTTGCAGAGAAGTAGACCTTTCTGTGACTAATCATGTAGAATATCTTGAGTGCTGTGCGCTGCAGAAAAAAGGACTAGTAAGGTTTTTACAAAAATACTAACATTATTAAGAAAACTGAGGGCTGGAGGACAAGACCAGTGTAAGCCAGAGCTATAAGGAGGTAAATCAGTCAACAGAGCTATTGAGATTTATACCAGTTCAGCATCTGTTGTGGTATTAAGATGAAGAAGCCTAAATATCCCAGGGAAACAATCTTGGAAGATTGGTTGGTTTGCTCACTCTGATTAATGCCTTGCAGGTTCAACATTCAGTATTAACTAAACTTGGGAATTGCAAGTGTAAGTGCAAAAATATATTACTGCTTTGGAATATGGTTTCCCCAGTGATTTCATCAGAAAAATTCTGCATTCACAGATGTGAATTATCAGTAATAAATGTCTGTCATGGGTCAGAATTTGCTTTCCAAAAGAGAGTAGTTTAAGGGGTTTTGTTTCCAAAAGCATATACTGTTTTTTAGACACGTTATTAGTATTTTTTTAAAGCAAAGGAATGGGAAGACAAGAAATGGATGAAAATGGCAAAAGTTCAGTCTTGTTTACATACAAACAAGTTAAGCATGTTATCTTTGGTAACAATTGGGAGAAAATTTATAAAAAACAGAAAAAGCAAAAGAGCTACTACCTTCCGGCTGGGATACCATTCATCCATTTATTTCATCCCATCTACAGATCAGAAGTTCACTTGGCAGCCAAGCTTTGCATTTCACAGCCCAGTAGGACTTTTTCAGGATCAGCTGTCATTTGCGTGTTGCATACCTCTGTGTTGGAAGGAAGATCTGCTCCCAAAGCAGTCTCAAGGTGGACCCCAGCTGTTCACAAGAAGGGCCTCTATGGGGCATGCCGACGAACTGCTGTAGCCGCTAGACTGGAGACATGTTTCATGGAGACAGGCTTTCTTGCTGGCAGTTGAAATGTTTGCCACAGGATTGGGAGAGTTTGGGAGACTGAAGACAGCATGTCTGATTATGGCTTGTGGAAGCATCAAGAAGCAGCTGAACTAGATGTGACCAATGCTTCCTTTCCTAAATTAACATGAAACTTTTAATGGTGCACTTACCGTTTCCTTGGTCAGCTAAGATTGCTGCTAATATCTCTCACTCAAAAAAATTTTTGGAGGAATAGTGTCACAAAGTGCTGTCTCCTAATGCCAAATGAAGTTCGCTAAGAGCAGCAGAAGTTTTGTATTGTTTTTAATACCACCTCTGTGTTTTCAGTAAAATAGAGGGGGTTTGCGTGTTTTTCTGGTTGCATTTTAGGCTTTGAGTATTTTTCATTTTGCATAATATTAACTGGAGGATTACCTGGTTCAGGTGACAGCCTTGAAGGACCAACCTAAAGAGCTGGTCTCAGGCCCAGCATCAAGAGGCATGTCTCTGCTGCAGCAGCCTCCCTGCCCTACCCTGCTTGTGTATTTTGGGACACAGAGGGCTCAGCCCTCCCGTTGGCTGTCTAGCAGAAGCACTGTGCAGCACAGTCACCCATGGAAGGGCATGGGAAGGGGATACCCATCCACTTTGCGTAAGAAAGCTGCTTTTGGTTGTTACTGTGCTGATAATGGGCTGATATCTAGGCATTGCAATTATGCTGCTCAGAATAAACAATGAGGCATCATGCTTTGTTGTCTTGCTAGATAAACAGATTTTACAGTACAGTGACTAAGTTTTCTGGTAAAGCAAAAGGTCTTCCTATCTCCTGTTTTGCTGTCTCTGCACAAGAGGTGTGTTGCTGACCTGGGCTGAAGCAGTGAGGAGCCTCCACCCTGTGCTGGATTCAGGAAAACACAAATAAGAATGAGACGGTGGGCATTGGCTTTCAGACCAGCTTCTTGTGTTACTTGAAAACAGGTGACTTCAACTCAGTGATGTCTCCACATGTGTTCTTCACACTTCTGTTGTCCTCCCATCAGGATGTACTTCTAGAGCAGTTTTGCTGTCATGATGGAGTGATTGTTTTTCTTTCTGTGGTGGCAAAATGACATAGGAACCCTCTCTCTTCCTCCTTGGCAGACCTTTTTGTGGTTTTTTGGGGGGGGGGTTTGGTTCTTTTTTAAATTTATTTGGTTTCTTCTTTAATATCCACACCCCATCAGGGTTATCAGCCAGTAATGTTTTAATGAAGCATTTGGCAGAGCCAGAGAGGGTCACAGTTTGAACTAAATAGCAGAATAGCAACTTGTAACTCCTAATGCATTCAGAAAACCTTCAGAGCTTCCGTTTGTAGATTGGAAGAAATCAGAAGTCCACTTTCAGCAGACAAACTCTGAGCGTGCTTTCTACTGCTATCCAGTGCAAACATATTGGCTGTTTTCCACTGGTTCCATCCGTCTTGCACACAGATTATTCAGCAATCTGTGGCATGTGGGGCTGAGGGGTTTCTTTATGTGTATGTTGTTTAATTTTTTTCATGTGCTTCTCTAAGCACAAGCTGGTTTTAAGCTGTTGGGACCAGGCCACTTTCCAGATACCTAGCTGACAGACACTGGATCAGCACGAACTGGAATCTCATCTCCATCCGTAGAAAGCAGTGGTGTACGCTGTTGTTCCTGGAGTTTATTCAAGTTTATATAAGTTTGTTTTGAAAGAGGGGGTCCTAGCTGTTGCGGTGGGTTTGTTCCACTGAGTTCACTGTTAGGTATCTGTGTGAGATGGCGGGTGGAATTGCCTTACTCATTTCCACAGTGTGTGAACTCGCTATTTGCTGTTAGGGACGGAAACCTGGCTGTACCATACCTATGTGGTTGTGAGATCAGAAGTTCAGAGCAAAGAAATTAAATTTTGAGTACAGCTTTAATGTGTTTAGCCATGTTGAGATCTTATGTTTTCATTATAAACATGTATGTATATATATTTTTATTAAATTTTCGTTGTCATTTGTTTTGGTAATGTTTGCTGTATTTAGGAATTAGATGGGCATCAGAACCATTGCAAAATGCTCGGGTTCTGCTGATCTTGACCGCCTTACTGGCAGTGACCATTTCAGTGTATGGGCCACTGACTTTTTGTAAGCTTCTCTGAGCTTTTTACATGTGCCTCATAACTAATACTGCAGGTTAAAAGGTATTGTTAAATAGTAAAAAATGCAATTAATTACCTTAGTTATAAATCATCCAAGCAGGAAATTAAAAAAAAGAAAAGTTAGGTTATGAACCACCAAATTGCAGTAAATGGTTATACCTTCTTACTGTGATAAAATTATTCGTAGAAATAGAAAGGACTGAGGGGAGAATACCAAATTAGAATATACTTTGTGTTTAAAATGAGTGTGTAAATGTTTTCTACTACTTCTATTTATTTTTTTTTAACTTTGCTTCATACAAATTGAAAGATCAGTTTTTATATCAAAGCTGTTCTTCAAAATGGGGAAGAAGTGGTAGATTAAAATTCAGCTGTAGCCTTAAGGCTTCAGGATGATGATAAGGTGCAGCCATATTAGCTATCGGGTGGCGTCTTTATAATCCAGTAGACATTTTGGTGATTACTACAGTGTTCAAGGCAGGGGGGAAAAATTGGGCTGTATTTATTATCTTTTATATATTCTTCACTAAACTTGTATCACTTTATGAACCAGAAAAGCATTCCATTAAAAACAGATGTTTGCTGTGCTGCCCTTGAGGGGCTAGCATGAGAAGATGAAGGCAGGCGGTGATTATTGCTCTTTTGCTTGCTCTTTTCTTTTTTTTTTTTTTTTTTAAGTGGAAGAGATACTCATTGGAATTTTCCTCTCTTTAGGTGGTTTGTTTTGGATGCGGAAACAAGGGATCTGGTTTCAATACACACTGATGGCAACGAACAGCTCTCAGTGATGCGCTACTCAGTAGGTAGGCAGACTTGTACATTCAGAATAATTGCTAATAAATGAGATGTTCGTTCTGTTAAACAGTGTTCAGCTACTCCCCAGTCACCTGAAAAGGCAGAGCTTTGAAAAAAATCATTCAAGATGCTTAATATATAACTGAATACTTGGTTACAGATTTCTTTGTGTATGATAAATCTTGGGAGTTTTCTATCTGCAAACATTGCAGTTGTCTTTCCCAGCCTTTCCTTCACATTGAACTGTGCTTTTATAATAAATGTTAGCTTTGCTCCCAGAAAAATTAAAAGTTCTCAACTAAACAGTTGAGAGGCTAACAGAAAAGTCTGTAAAAAGCTTAGTATTTCAGTGATATTTAATATACTTTGTAGTTAATTTTCAAGTTTATTAATACAAAACCATAAAATTAAGCTCAGATCTCTCTCAAACTCAAAGGTGTTTAAGTATTTGCTATGGGCTTACATGGAGTCCAAGCCAGTATTGAATCTCCTCTTCAGACGTGACATGACAGATCATCAGAAGCTGAACTCCTCTCTGTTAAAACTGGATGGGAGAACACTCTCATAAATCTGTTTCCTGTTTGGTTTTGAATAATGTGCCATGTCAGTGGGCAAAATGTTCCTCTGCTGCTGCCACATCTGCCAAGCACAGCAATTTATTTTAAAGCACTGATATTCATTGACACTAGAGTCATTTGATTGTGATTCAAGGCAACTCTTGTCCACTTGCCTTTTTTTTTTTAAATGGAGACACCACACATTAGAAAGCTGCTTGTAATGCTTGAATGTTCCACTTCTTTAGACATTTAGTGCTGATTTATATGCAATCCCCCCTTCCAAAGCTAAGCTAACTTTAGAGTAAATACTGTTCTGCATTTTTTGTGATGCAGAAAACTCAAGCCTGCCTGCTGTTGACAATTTCCAGAAATCCAGTGCAGTCTGATTTATGCTCTGTCCATTGGACACTTAAAAAAAGCAGAAGTGAAAGAACTTGCCCAAAAAACATACCCACAAAGTAAACAGATACTGACTGAAAAACAACATAATGTAAACAGTTACATATCCTTAAATGCAATTTGTGAGCAGTAGTATAATTGAGACTGTTGTCTTAGTGTTAAATCTGAAATAATTAAAATTTGAAAAACAAACATTCTGTTAATATATATAAAATATTTTGTATTGTAGATGGCACCTTACTTGCAGTTGGATCCCATGACAACTTTATTTACCTCTACGTAGTAACAGAAAATGGAAGAAAGTATAGCAGATATGGAAAATGCACTGTAAGTTGTGGAGCAAATATAATCAGTGGTTCTTGCATTTTGATGTTATCCATACACTAAGATGTTAAGCAGTGGAACTTTTTCTGGGTTGGTGCTTTTCCGTTTTTAGTTTTGGTTATAGGTTTTATGGGGTTTTTCTGTTTTGGTGTTTTTTTTCCAGCGTTTGATTTTAAAGTTCAGTCTGATGGGTACTGCAACCATTAGCGTTAGTTGAACACTTTTGCATCAAATATGACTGATTTCTCAGACTATTGACTTTTTCTCTGAAATGGGAGATTAGCAGTAAGATGGAGAAATGCCTTGTACCTATATGCTGAAACTCTCTCGGGGAAAATATTACACTTGTTTGGGGGTATTTTCCACCTATTGGTAAAGTATTCCTTGGACCAGCATAGCATTAGGTGGTGGAATTTTGTTAAGAGTATGTACTTTTGGAGGCTGCAAATACGGACTATTTTAGCTATAATTGTTACTACAAAATTTGGAATTGGGGGACAGGTTAACAAAAAATTTCTATCACAGGGTAGATAGATGTAAGTGTAGCACAAGTAGCACAGTTTATATTAGTCCTTACACTTACATAGGGTGTTCCAGTGCTAAAAAGATGTACTTTTTTTTTCCTTAAGTGTTTAGTTATCTAACATCCTGGCATTAAGTTCAGCTGTCTCTTTAGGTTAGTGGGAATATTTACATAAAGAACATCTGAACCTTAATGGGATTTGCAAATGATGGTGTAAGATTGGTTCACAATTGACATGTGAAATGTTTTTTTTAGGAAATGCATCCCCTGCTCAAAACACTTTTCATGTTTGTCACCAATTGCATTTCTTTAGTTTTAAAAATAAGAGAACTTCTCAAGCTGCTTTATTAATTTGAAAATGGGAGGTATGGGGACCATAAGGCGGGGGGGGTGTTATTATTATTTATTATTTCTAAGATTATTTTTTTTTCCCCACAGCCTTTGATGCAAGACTTGCAGTAGAAACTCTTAGTTAGGGGGAAGCGAACATGCATTAGCTAGTCCTTTAGTGCCATGTATGTTGTCTTTGAGAGATTTCATTGGGCTGTGAGGACGCCCCATGCTGCTAGAGCATGTGGGACCAGAGCAGCCTAGGTCCAGCTGCTGCTGGGGGCACGGGGCTGCCAGAGTGGTCAGCAGCAGTGGGTTTGCTCCATCCCTGTGGTGTGCAGGCTGGCAGGGTGGGCTTGGTGCTGGCATGGTATGTGGCTGGGAGGGAAGGCTGTTGGGTGTGTTGGGGACTCCTGGATGGCAGGGTTGTGGTGTAGGGTGAGCCAGGGCATCCTACAGCCCCCAGGCAGGGTGGCGATGGGGTTAGCTAATAGCACGATGGTCCTGAGATGAGAAATCAGATCTGCAGCCTTCCTGGGGAGCTCAGGCAGTGGGAAAAGGACTACAGGGAGGTCAGACTGGGGTCCCAGTGGGGCTGGTAGGGGCAACAGCAGATGGCTGCGCCTCAGTACAGCATTTCACCCCATCACTTACTTTTTAAACATGAAATATAAAATCATTCAGAGATGGCTAATCTTGACATACCTAATATTTAGCTTGCTATGTATCTCAAGGTCTCCGTGAGCTCTTTGAAGATGTATGAAATAATTTATTTCTGTATGTTGTATGCATTATATATCAGGAGAGAGCATATTGTTATTTAAACCAGCATCTGTATGTCTGTCTGTCCCTCTGCCTTGGCAGGAAAGAGGTTTGTAAAAATTGGGATGGGAGGAATGAGCATTGTTATACTCGGGCAGAAGTGTTAAGGCTTCAAAGCAGATTTCTGGTTTTTTTCAGTCTGAGTGACTGCATGTAGAAGCCAAAATTAGCAACCTGGTTTCTTGGGACTGAGCTTCCCTGACCCGTCAGCTTGTGCAGAAGGCAGCAGCGTGTTAGCTGATCAGAGTTAACACTGCTGATCGGGTTTCATGTGCCTTGCGTCTCCCCTCTGCTGCCTGCCAGCACGCTGGCGGGTGGATACCACAGCTTGATGCTAAGCAGTGAGACACTCAGGCATGCTCGGGACCAGGAGTGCTCTCCTGGCCAGTGCTTGGGCGCTGACATCTCATCCTTCTGGTGTTCTGTCATTCAGTAGCCCTGCGGGTGACCTCCAAGTATTATGACTCAGTCCTCCTGGTAGTCAGCTTCTGGTTGTTTCTTCCAATTTGAATGCATTTTGTGAATGCTTTCAGAAAGATTTTATCTGCTGAACCAGCATCAGCTTGTGCATAAGAGCTGTATGCTTACTATTAGATTTAAATCCCCTTTCAGTCATGACCAGGCCTTCTGCTGCTGCTGGAGAAGTGAGTCTTTGACCTGTAAGTGTGTTTCCACAGTGAGGTTTGGTGTTGGTAGTGATCAGAAAGGATTTCAGATGAGCTGAAACAACCATTTTGACTTGTGCAGCTGTTTTTTGAGGGCTCCAGCTATGCAGACAGCAATGTGAAGGTATGGGCTGGGTTATGAACCTCCAGAGCGTCAGCAGCTCCAAGGTAGCTGGTGCTGTCTCTGTTGGTCTTACATCAGAGATATCTGTTAGCAAAGGAGAAGCAAGGGCTGTGCCTTTACCAAGAGGGCTGTGGGGTGAAAGCCATGTGGGCAGCCACGCTGAAGTATTTGATACACTGGACTTAAACGGAAATAAATAGTGTGCCCGTCCTATAGGCTGTGGGCATTTTGGCCCTTGCACCACTTAAGTCTGAAACAGATAAACGTTGCCATTGAAGGAGAGGGTTGCCATTTAGTCAGATACTTTTACTAGCCAGTGACAGTTCATTGTATATAAAGGTACAGAAAAGGAAAGAGGAAAACTTTGCCTTATCAGTGGGCAGCTACCAAAGAAAGATTTTAATATAAAATGGGATCGTCCTATTGAAAATATTATGACCATGTTATGTTCCAGTTCATCGTCTGGGTGATGGCTTGCCTGAAGGGATTTTGCATCATGGAGCCCCCTGACCAATTGCTTTGTTGCCCCCACCGCCCCCAGGAATTTTAACAGCTGCCAAATGTCTGGCAGGATTTAGTAAATGACTGACCAATTCTTTTCCATGTTAGAGTTTGCTTGCAAATTTGAAGACTTGGAANTGGAAGGAATCAGCATCTCTGAGTTCCCTATCGAGAAAGTTGGCATGGTGGGTGGCACAGCAGCCAGGGCAGTGCTCCAGCATGGCCCTGGCACACGGGTGCAGGCTGGGCCAAGAGACCTTTCACTGGGGCCGAGAGATGCCATCTTCATAATGCCCACCAAGAGAGGGAGATGAATTGGCATCAAGTCAAGAAAGTGGTGTTTTGTTGCTTGGCAGAATGACTAGGAAGGGGAGAAAATGGATGGTGTTACAATGGGAAGAGGAGCAGTAAGAAGAAGTGGAAGGGTGGAAGAAGAAAAGAGTGCAATGCATGTCACTTTTATTAATTTCCTACACTTTCCTCTGCAAATAAATAATTTATTCCTACCTGACACAAATTTGCAGCTTCTCTGGAGCCTCCCATATTATATTATTGTTGTTATTATTGTTATTATTACCAACAAAAACGTTCATGCACAGGAAAAATATTCTGACAGCTGAATTTAGCTTCTCCTTCAAAAACAAAGATGGGTGTTTAGCTCTCAGTGTGCTCTTGGTGGTGATAACTAAGCAACTAGGCCAAAGGGTTTTGATTCTTACATAGATGACCCTGTGCCTATAGGGAAGTCTCCTTTCAGAGCTGGCACTAACATGCGGGCAGCATTAAGAAGCACAGGAGAAACTTTCAAAAAGCTTACGAGGTTATTCTTGTAACACTAGTCCTTGATCTTGTAGTTTTACATGGTAGTTGTTAATCAAAGGATCGTAAGTTTTTAGGATGTGCAAAGGTTTTTTGAATGTGTATGCGTCTGATGGAAATTATTTTGAATGGACAGAGAAATAAGAGTCCTATCTGTCACTCTTCTGATGGGATCTGAAATTGATCCTGTGTAAGTTACTTGCCTTTCCTAATCAGTAGCAATGTACTTTCTTAATTCAACTACAAGTGTGAGTTCATCCATATTTTAGCAACATACCTTCTAGGAGTAAATCATTCTGGGTTCTAAGAGGGATGACATCTTTACAAGTGAAGAATCCACCGTGGGGTGGGAGAGGCATGATGCCCAGCCTGTGTGTGTTTAGCTGTTAGCAAGTGTGGCACCAGGCGGGTAAGGAGCCTTTAAAGGAGCAAAAGTGAATTGCGGCAGACCTGGAATAGGTGGGGAGGTGCTTTTTTGCTGTTAGCTGTCCCATCTGTGGGTGCAACTTCTGCTTCTGTTTGAATTGAAATACGTGTTTCACATTGGTGTTACTGCATTCTTCTCCAGGGACATTCCAGTTATATCACACACCTTGACTGGTCCCCGGACAACAAGTATATAATGTCAAACTCAGGAGACTATGAAATACTATACTGTAAGTATGAAATTGAATACACTGGAAACAGAAGTATCTATTAGCTCTCAGACTATTTAGAAGAGTGTGTTTGATCAGGACGGTACAAAATGCATACTGACAAAGGAACCAATTTGAACTTGTGTAACCAGATACCTTGATGTTATTCAGAGCTGTCTATTACCTAATGGCAATGCCAAATATAGCTTACTTCTTTACAAGGTCATAAATCAGTTTAACAGTGTAGAATTTACAGAACAAGTGGCACTATGTTTTGATGTTGGCCCAAAGTTCTGTAGATTGAAAATAGTATATACAGTTGTCTAATTAGCGTCAACTGCATCAGTTATTTTGGGGGAGTAAAATCAGTGGGTCTGTGCCACTGTTCTGTTGTGGGGTTTCTTTTTTAAACTTTATCTTGGCTGGTGGTGTTGAAAACTAAGCAAAACAATAATACTACCTTAGTAAGTTACTGGTAATAGTGTTTTTGTGTTTGCCTTCTTTTAATATCTGAAAATATGAATTTAATATATAGTGGTTATGTGAAAAGTTCAACCTGCATAGGGCATATCAGTCTGTTTTTAAATTGATTTTTGTATTCTCGTCTTCCTGTGGCTTTAACAAGATCCAAGAGGATTGTAGTTCTCTTCCTGTCCAGGCAAGAAGAGCCATCAGTTTAAATATCTGTCACCTTAACATGTTCTTTCTGCCTGTCATGATTTAGGTTTCAAATCTGGATAGTGCAATATCTCAATCTACCAAAAGGACATGTTGGTGTTTATAATTGCCTGTATAGGGAAGCAGAGAGCTGTGACACATTAGTACTGGGCTGGTATATTGAAAGATGGACATTCTTTTGGGAAACAATCTTTCCTTTCCTAGTTAGAAGTTGAAAAGCAGTCTGAGGCTCCTCTGGCAGTAGTTTCTCACTGTTTTAAAAGCAGAGCTTCCTGAATGATTGATTGAATTTTAGCACATCAATGATCTGCTAGGATGGAGAAATCATTCCATTACAGACTTTTTTAGAGCTTTTTGTAGAGTAGGTAGCAGGGGACCCAAGCTGCAGGGAAGTGTTATTGATGTACGCTGATCTGAAGAGGGAAATGAGAAGTAAATGTGACTCTTAAATACTAAGCGAAGCGTCAGATATCTGGAATTTGATAAAGGTACTGGTCTGTCTTTGCCTCTACAATGTGATTCCAGATTGGTTTTAAGATTCATTTATTTACTGTCTTAGCACCTTCCAAGAGCACATATGGAAATATAAAATTATATGGCATAACTCATAGTTCACTTTTTTATTACAGGGGACATTCCAAGTGGCTGTAAGCTGATCAGGAATCGTTCTGACTGTAAGGATATAGATTGGACGACATACACTTGTGTGCTAGGCTTCCAGGTGTTTGGTAAGCACCATTTAACTTGCAAAAGGCTATTTACACTGTCTTTTTGTGTTTTCTTTTGCTGCAATTTGTCATTAGAAATATGCTGTTAATGATTATATAGGATGGTGCTGAGACGGCAGACCAAAGAGACCAACTACAATACTTGTCTGTGATGCAGAGTGCTGAATGCTGTATAGACAATGTATAATTGATTTCTATTTAGTCTTGAAGTTTGGGATTTGATTTTTCTGCTGTCATTTTAGGGTACCAATTTTGGAGGCACTGAAGCAAAAAGCTGATAGTTTAAAGTGCTCATATCGCACATGTGGATTCTCCTTTGCTTACCTTGTTTTGGGATAGGAGCAAGGCTATTTGAGTGTCGGACTTAAAATCATGGCAGCACTTTAATACCTGTAGTCAAAAGCAAGTAATATACACTGCTTCTAAAGAGTAAAAACGCTTTAAAGATTAAACAGATTCTTTACATTGTAGTTTATTTTTTAAGTGTACAAAAAAATTTACAAAGCTGACAGATCTGATTTTAATACTGCAGTTTGAGACTGTGGCCAGACAATTCAAACTCATTTTGCTGAAGGCAGCTCTGTTGGCTGTAAATGAAGAGGGGTTGAAAAGTATGGTTCAGCCTGTCCATGTTTTATAACCAAATTGTGTGAGCAGGATGCTGAATGTCTCGCTTCCACCACTGAGATCAGATACCTGGCCTCTCCTCTTCATGTTGTTGGAAACATCAAAAGCTGGTAAATCAGCAAATTCTTTAGAGGCAAGTTGAGGGTTAGGTCTACGAATCTTTTCTTCACAACTACTAAGAGTTCCAACTTTGAATATCAGGTTTTATATGCAGGGTAGAAGAAAATCAGTTAAGTCTGAGTGCTTTCTATAGCTTCTGGCACCTATTGTGCATATTTTAGGACTGTGCTTAATGAGCAAGTAGTCTTAAAGAATTGTGATTGATTTGTGGGCTAACACTGACACTCTCATGTGGCATATCGGTTGGGTGGAGGGCATTTGGTGCTTTATAACCAGGCTTGATTTCCTTTCTGGGTACCAAAAATTTGAGGCAGAGAAGGGAAAATAAAGGGGTCAGAGAAGGAAGCTGACTGGTTGAAAAACTGCATAAATATTTGAATTGCTCGCAGCTTGAGGTAGGTAGCAGAAATAAAGAAGAGCATACTGTTTCTGGAGCTGAATACTGTTGCTTATTGCTAGTTTGATGAAAATATTGGCTCCCATTGACCTGAGAACTGTGAACTGGGTTGTGTAGGTGTTTGTTTTTATTCAGTCTGTCTGGGTGAAGTGAAGAGTGGATAGTTGTTTCCTCTTGATGCTCTGTGCGGGTAAGCCTAGGCTGGCAAGGAACTGGTCCACAGCAGTCGTTTCCTCACTGTCTTTGCTACTGTGACTGAAATAGTAGTGTAACACAAAAGTCTTTTTTAAAATAGAGTATCAGAAGATTCAGGAGACACTAGAGAAAGTGAAAAGCAAAACTCTGTTTGACATTAATATGACGTCTTTCTCCAGGAGCAATGAAAACACTTTGTAAGGACTCTGAATATTCCTTCTGGAATAGCCTTTGAGCTGAAGCCAGTTCACATTTTATGCAGAGTACTTAAATCTACCAGAAACCTGGAGGTAGCCGTCAGTGGCTCTGTGGTACTGAACTTTTATCACTACGTTTGATGATAGAGCAGACAGAATAAGGGGAGCAGCTCTCTGAATCCCAGTGCTTTCCCAGAAGTGTCCTTTACTCCTGACCTAAGGTGATGAGGTGTAGGAGTGCAGAAAAGAGTTTGGTTTCACATCTAGACATTGGCTTTGTCTCTTTAACAGCTGTCAGACAAAAGCTACTGGTGACTGGGGCCAGGCTGGAGATGAGCAGCTCCCATAACAACTGTTTTGAGAAGCCTTTTGACTTCTTGTTTTCAAAAAGCGGATAAGTTTGCTGATCCTGTCTGCATTCCCTTTTGGATTAATGCAAACTTCAACCCCTCTGGATTAAGTTTAATTAGTCTCAACTGCTCTCAAAATCTTCAGTGTTCCAGAGGACCTGGGAGTGAAGTAGATAAAGCAGATAATGTGATGTTATTCTGGGGCAGAACAGAATATATTTGAACTTCCTAGCCAAGATTCATCATGCTTTAATTTTATATTGTCTGACAGTCTGACACCCTTTGCAGAATCTTAAAATTACAGCTTGGTCTCAGACAAAGGCAAGTATTTTCCCATTAAATCAGACAGTGCAGCCAAGCCAAGCTAGCAGATATTTGCTGCTCAAAGGAGAGGTCTGGCTTTGACCCGAGGGTCAGCTGGCTCAGGGATCCAAACGAGCTGGGGGCTGTTCACTTTGATGTTCAGGAAAGAGGGTTATGTTTATGGGATTTTGGTTTTTGGGGATTGTGTTTTACTAATCTACCTCTGTGGATAGTGTGTCCGTAGGCTCAGGCGTTGCACTGTTGTCAGCAGAAGAAAGAGGATGGAAATGTATGGTTCGGATGAGAACAGCATTGCTACTTGTTGGCAGTTGATATTACTGTACTGGCTCACCGGTGTCATCAGTCTGTACCCCGAGCACTTGAAGTCTATTTACAGTTTGCCACACATTGCCACACATTTCCCACACTTTCATCTGAGCAGATTCTTTTGAGAGGCTTATTGCTGGCTAGCAGAACTTACTAAAATTGAAGTGCTGCTGTCATACCTAAGTCCTGGTTTTTTGTATTTTTGTTATTTTTACATTTATGAAGAACTTGGTCATACTAATGTCTTGTTTTTTCTATGTTTGCCTGACGCATTGAAAGCAAATCCTGCTGTCTTGTGACAAAGGGCTGCCTTATCTTTAGAGATGCTAAAGGAATTTGTGAACACAAAAGATGTTTAATAAGAGATGCAATCTTGAATATTAGTCTTTTTAATCTTAAATTAAAAAGAAGAGGAAATAGCATAGCTGTTTGGCACAGTCTGCCTAGGGTGGTAGCGGAAACTTCAGGAAACTGATTTTAAGTTCATTTACTAGTCCCACCTGATGACAGTATTTTATATATAGAATGCAGGAGAAAGTAAAAATCCATTCATTTTGAGCTACTTGAAAATTCTTACGTAGTATATGTTTTCCAGATTGATTTCATTGATGGGAGAGCACAAAAATGTTTCTGAATACTTTCTTTAGTATTTCATGTCTTTTTTTATTAAGTTACCTACAGTGTAGCTTATTGGCATTGTAACAAGCTTAACAAGCTGCCTTTGTTATTCTTCAGGGAAAATAAAGTTCTTACTCCGCCCACTGAAGAATGGAAAAAAACTTTAAAGTTAAAATGCTATTTGCCATTTTGCTTAAAAGCAAGAAGAGATAATGTGGGAGTTTGAAAAAGATCAGGCAATTCTAAGTCGGCATGTTGTGCTGTATAAAATAGTAGAGAGCATGTGGTTTTTATTTTACCAAGGTTAGTGATTGTAAGGGAGGAAGAAGATATTTTCATATCTGATAATGGACATCCGTCTCAGTCAATCACACACAGAGTTTTTTTGGGGTGGGGCCTGAAATTTGAGGGGGGGAAATTCCTCCTAACTCCTGAACTAATTAGAAACCCAAGTCTGAGCTCTAAAAATATGGTACCTTCACCATAAATTAGTATCTTATAACTCCTTGCTTACCTTTTATTCAGCTTTTCTTGCAGATGTGAATCATCAGTTTAGTTATGAGCATCTCTAGGGTCTTTATATTTTGTTAAAACGTAGAGCGTCCCCCCTCCCCAGTTTGTTCAGTGCTTTTCATCCAGGCAAGGTTGTTATTCTTTTGTCTAGACATATCTGTGTCCTTTTCACTTAAAAGTGTATTGAATTGTACTTAAGCACTTGACAGTGCTTAGATCTATGAAACTCGCACAGGCTGGGTTTCTGTGCAAAGTATCATCAATCGGTTGTCTCCTTTGAATCATGCAAATGCTAAAAATTGCTCCAGATATAAAATAAACCCAAAAGAAATCTCAGCATAATGTACCATACCTGGGCTTGTTCCATGTTTTAGCATCAGTCTTGCTTTTAAAATGTTTGTGTGTGAATGAAAGTGTTAATTTAAGAGTTGCCAGTTTTAGCAGCAAGCTTCAGATAGGCTTTAAACAAAACCAAGGTTTTGAACAGGAACTATACCACGTCTGAGAAGTTATCCTGGCCAAGGCTGACGGTTTGGGGGGGCAGGAGAGGGGGGAGCAGCATTACACTAGCAAAATATTAATGACATTTAATGCAATGCATATTCCGTTTTCCAGTTGAATGTCTTCTTTACCTTTTGTTAAGTTTGCCTTTTCTCTCACCTTTATAGCTTTTATTTTTGTTTATGGATTGTCTTTTAATTTGTTTCTAAAACTACCATCACTAAATATCTGCTGTAATCTCTCCTAGGAGTTTGGCCGGAAGGATCAGATGGGACAGACATAAATGCCCTTGTAAGATCCCATAACCGAAAAGTGATAGCAGTTGCTGATGATTTTTGCAAGGTCCATCTCTTTCAGTATCCCTGTTCCAAGCCAAAGGTAAGTCTAGAGCAGTCTAGTCTATGTGCTTGTTTGCATTTCATGAAGCTTTCTTGCCAGATACCTGCTTCCAGCTTGGTTGTTTTGGAACCTGGCAGCCAGGTTGCTCGTTTATGTCTGAGAACAGTGCTAGAGACAAAAGCATGGTTTTCCCCATTAAGTTTATATAGAAAATAGAAAATAATATACCTAAAAGTGAAGTGGCAATAGTTATCCTTAATTTCTGGAGCAGAGGCTTGGTGCTTTCTGTTGGCTGGCCTTGGTGTTAAGTCCATTACTTTTTGCGTAAAGATCTAAACCTGTCCCAAGCCACAGGCTTTAAGAAGAGAGGATATATCATGGGAGGAAACCTAATATGATTCTTTACTCTTGTGTGAATAAAGAGCTCTTTTGAAGGGCTAAGCAAAAGCAGTAGTAGTTTTAGATTTTGGTATCATGTGCTCTTCTAGTCAAGCATGTGATTTATTTTTCTGCTTGTTTTTGCTAGGCTCCAAGTCACAAATACAGCGCTCACAGTAGTCATGTGACAAACGTCAGCTTCACACACAGTGATGGTCACTTGATTTCAACTGGAGGGAAAGACATGAGTATTATTCAGTGGAAACTTGTCGAGAAGGTAACTCTTCCACAAAATGACATTGTCGTAGACATTGGTGCAAGCAAAGTGCCCATCCCTGCCAGTGAAAATGCTGTACAGTCTCCTGCACCTCTCCCACAGCCTTTTAACGAAATGAACCAAAATGAAAGTGTAACTGGTAGCTCTCCGGCTTCTTTGGAGAGCAACTTGGAGCAGTCTGCAGAGGCTAGCGAAGAGCAAAGCGAGGAGCAAAGCGAGGGGAGCAGCCTGGATCCCGCCGAGCCGGGCTACGAGGAGCCCTCCAACGAGACGAGTGAGGAGCACAGCGAATCCACGGTCACTGAAGAGCAGCAAGATAACTCACCGGTATCTTAATGCTCCCAGCTCAGGCGGTTGTTATTTTCCCTTGGTGTGCGTGCTTTCATTACAGGGTGAGGGTTCAAATAGGGAGAAGTGGCTGAGATTCATGACCACTCCAGCTTTTGAGTTTCAGCGAGATTTTTAGTCTGAGCTTCAGTTCAATGTGTGGAACCATCCCAAGGGCCCGGCTTTGATGGTCTGTGTCAAGACCTAGTCACAGTTAGTAGTGGACATTACCATAGATCCATTTCAGCTCTGAAATTGCTGTCAGGATATGGCATGAAATACATACTGGAAAAAAGGTTAGCTCTGAGAATTGGCTGAAGTAGACCACCTTAACTATGTGAAAGTGCTTTCTGAAAGAACTAAGCTGATGGGAAGCGCTGAGCTGTTCCAGCTGGGGAGTACTGTGCTGCTTTTTCCAGGTGCGAAGACAAACAAAACAAACAAAAAACCCAACCAAAAAGATCTTTGTAGGGCTGTTTTCCTTTGTTTTTTCTTAAAGAGAAAAATAGAGGAAAACCAATGTAATGATGCCACATGTATGGCAATGCCTTCTTGATCTAACACATATGCAATTTTCTAACACTACTAATTCCTAGCAGAGTCTGGATGTGCTTGCAGTGGGTCTGCCCTGGGTGCTGCTAGTTCTAAGGCAAATCCTGTCGAGGAACAGTGTTGGCTGTTCCATTTTCACAGACTAACCAAATACTGGCGTGTTTCACTTTTCATGACCTGAAAGTTGATTTCAACTGTAGGATGTAATTGTCTCTTCAAAGAATTGCTTGCCTAGAGTTTGAAACTTAAGAGAGTCTTTACAGTGACTTTGATGGAAGAGGAAGCGTAGCAAGAACACGGAAGTCAGATGGGCTCCAGAGTTAAAGTTTAAGCCTTCAAGCAGAACTTGCTCCACCCCTAGTAGGAGAAATAGAAATACAGTTAACTTAAATTATTAAATTGGTGCTTAGGATTAGTATGTTAAGTTGATTTTTTTTTTCTTCTGAATTTTTAGAGGTAATTCTAAGAATCATTAAACTGCAGTCTTCATGGTTCCCGCCCCTCTCCTGGCTCCTTTAGCAGTTGTGGTATAAGCATACAGTAATTTAGATGATGATGATGTGATTTTTTTTTCTTTTCCTAGACTTGCTGATCTATTATTTTTGTGATTTTTGTTTCCACCCCTCCCCGGGTTGCTCTAAGCCATGCAGCTCTCATGTGGCTATACCTGGCCAGTTACGGGATATCTTGGCATTTGTTATGCATTTGGAAAGTACTTTTTTTTACGAAGTTTGTCAGATAGCTACATTTTTTTCTTAAGTACATACGTTTCCTACTTTAAAAAGATACAGATTTACTGACAGATATCCATTTCCTATGTACTTGTTTATATTTTGATTACATAGAATTTTCTTTTTTAACTTGCTGCATTGTGCTGGTATTTTAGTTCTTAGTTAGAATATCATGTTTAGAAACTTTGGATGAGTTCATAAGTCTTAATTGTGCAAGCGTTTACGTGATTGTGCCATTCCAAAGTGCATCAAAACTGTCATTCCCTTACTAGTGTCTTCTCAGGAGAAATGCTACAGATCAGGTATTTAGTCATCATTTGGAAAGATAAAAACAAATGGACTCCCAAAGGACATTTAGAACATTTATATATAGAATATATAAATATATATATACACACACACATATATATAAAAAAAAAATATCCTCTTGTTTACAACAGTTCCAGGAAACCTCAAAGTAGTTCCCTTCAGATGGAGGGAGATATGGATTCCAAGCAACCCATCTGTTTAAACTGTGCTCTGTACATAGAGTTTTACTGGAGAGCTCTAGTATGCCTGACCTGCAAATTTGCTAGATAGCAGCAACGGAAGATAAAGGTCAACTCCTCGAAGTACTTGGTTCCAAATGAGGAATATGCTGTAGGTTTAGAAAATAATCTTAGTAAAGATTAGTAAAGAAAGGCTTTTAGAGCTAAAGAGGCACAGAGCTCTCTCTGTCATTTTTATGAACTCCACGTAAGCAACACATTTCATTTTGGAACATCTGCCACCTGGGGTTGCCATGTAAAGTGAGAGTTATAGTTGTGATATTCTTGTGTTTGTAGTTCAGAAGACTCTACTAATATGCAAAAAGCCTTACAGCTTTCAATTGCTGGCAACTACTGTTTAACGAATAATTAAATCTGTGATAATGGATGGAAATGGGTGGGATTATGTAACTGTAGATGTTTTAGAAAAATAATTGTGAATGAATTATGATTAAGAGTGTTTCATGTGAAGATGTTTGAGCCATTTCTATCTATCATGCATTCCTGTCTCAAGGCAGAAAATTTTGAAGATTAAAAGAAATAAAATAAAATAATACATTGCAGTGTCTTTCTTCATACCTGTTCTGGTTCCTTCTGTATGTAAAGTGGATACCGTGATCACAGTTGCAATGTCCGGGTCTATGATTTGGGAAAACTCTCTTTAACATGCTTTTTTTGGTAACCTCCCAGACTAAAAGTAAGTTACTTCAGCATCATGAATAATGCTGCACTCCTAAATATTGATCTTGTTTGCTTTTTGAATGTTCTATGACATTTCCCTTTTCCATTTTTGATCAATAGCCTACTAGCGTTATCCTGCTGTAGCTAATTGATGGGCAGCAGGGGATTAAAACAGGTATTTGTCCTGATGTGGAGTGCGGTCTCTACCTTCCAGGGTTCTGCCAGAAGCTTTCTTCTGGAAGTCATGTGAAAAGTACAAGCCTATTTTGGATATAATGTTTTAAATGCCATGATGCTTCCGCATTCCTGGTAGTCTGTGTCCAATTGCAGATGCAGAAGGTCACAATATGCTTAATATATTCCTTGTGAAAGAATCTCAGTCTTTTAAAGGGCTTTGAATCATCTCCATTTCTTGCAGCTGGTTTTTGTCCTTCACAAAAGGGGAGGGTGGGGTGGAGAAGAAAGAAACCTCCAAACCAGACAAATACCTCATGTTTATCCTTGCTTAAAGGAAAAAAAAAAAACAAAACAAAACAAAAAAAAACCCAACCAACCAAACAAACAAAAAAAAACCACCATCACTGCCACCCCCTGAATTTGACTGGAAACCTCAATGGCTCTTCCACCAAATTGTCAGGAGAATGCCGCTGTTGTAACTCGAGCGACAAGCGAATATCCTGGTTGGGCATGCTGTGCCCTTCCCAGCACACCCACAACACGATGTACGCTTTTCACTGGGGGCAGCTGTGCAGTGGTATGCTTTTCTAGGCTCTGCTCCCTTTCTCTCCAAATTCAGCACAAGGCTTTTGCTACCTCTTCTCCTGGGATGTTAGGGCAGGAGCGTTCCTGAAGAGCTGTAAGCTGGTCTTCTGTGAGCCTCCCTCATGGTGGAGGCAGGGTAGGGCTCCAGGTGCCCCCCCTTATTTGGGACAGCAGCATTTGCTGCCAGGTTAAGTAGCTGCAGCGACGGTATTTGTCATGTGGAGCTGAAGTTCAGGGTGGAAACTCCACTGAAGGCAAACAAATATAATGACATGCCATTTTACTTGATTGAAACTTTACATTGAAGTTAATTAAAATGTTTGCTTAGGTTGCATAGTAAAATACTTGAACGTTAGGAAATACCAAGCTTATGGATTCTTGCACTATGCGTCCATATTGGGTGCATGTCACGCAGAGTGATGTTAATTGGGTTTTACATATAAAGAGCACTTTTCAGGATGGGACCAAAAAATTTGTGGGTTTTTTTTCCCCTCAATAGAAGTTCTAGGATAGATGAGGAAGAGACTGGAGGTGTGGATGGGTAATGATGAACCAAGCATTTCTTTGGTTTGATTTTACTGTAATTCTCATTATATACAAGTACTGGTTTTTGCATATGATGCATGTCAAGTTCCAGCCTCTTTTATTTTTTTTAATCATCCCTAGAATGCATAAGTTCTGGCTTTGTCTCTGAAAATAAGGGAAAAATTAAACTTTGATGGTTATAGATTGCAGTCTACGCTGAACAGCATGTTGTATTTTCTGCTTTGCGCTTCACCCCATAAGATGTGTTACACCCCCTTATATTCCTTCAGTTCGGTGCAGGATTTCAACTGAATTGGAATAAAAGTAAGTAGAAGGTCCTCGTGAAATTTAAGCTTGGCCCGAGCCAAACAAGCGAACAAATTCTCCTTTCCGCTGCGTCATGCCAATAAAATGTTGGTTCCTGACAATGAAAGGATTAATATTACATGAGATGGATTTTATTTGTGCGATATTTGTGCTGGTTGTTTGCTTTCCTTCTGAGCAAGTCCGAGCCCATTGCTTAATCTTTATTCTGACAGATGTTTTATGTACTAATACTTTAATCAACTGAAAATGAGAAACTGCTTACAGTAGGATTATACAATTTAGAAGACTGGGCATTGTACACATTTTAATGCATTTAATGTACGTGGTGGTGTCTTTGTGTGCATACACGTACAAACATCAAACAGATATGGCTGCTCAAGGCCATTTTTTTTTGTTGTTTGAAAGAGAACCGTGGATGACTTCACGCCACAGTGAATTAAGAAGGTTTAGGAGCGCAGGGATAAAAGGCGTTCCCCGCAGGATGGCAAGGTGAGAGGTCTGGGAGAGGAGGCACAGTGGTGGGGACGGCAGTTGTACCGGAGCTGCGTTTCCTAGGCTGGGCCCCCGTGCCCTCGTGTGTGGGTCTGGCTGTCCGCCCTGTTGGGTTGGGCTAAGCAGAAGCTCCTGGCACGTGCTCTAAAGGTAGAGTTTCCTAAGTGGTATTTCACAAATGCAAGACACTTCCAGATAAATGAAAAACCCCTTCAGAGATCTACTAACCTTATTACCTTAAACTTGCTCAGGTTACCTTAAACTAAGCGTAGGCCTCAGATTCCTCTTTAAAAAGAGAGAAAAACTTTAAATTGGGAAGCTCGGCTGCCTCCTGGCATGGCTGAGCATGTTACAGGAGCCCTGGGGGGGGAGGAGGGATGAAATGCCCAGCTGAGGAGAGACTCCAGAGGGTGGATTCTTGCTGCTTGAAAAAGGAGGGGAAAAAAAATCAAACAAAAACCAAAAACCTCCTGATGCTGTACTTAAGGTACTGTGTCAAAATGGCTGAACTGATTTTTAAGGAAAGAAGGGGACATTATCACTGGGTAATTAAAAAAAAAAAATTAATTCTTTTCCCCACCATCCGCTGACCCCACAATGAAATCACTCTGTTAGGTTTTGTCTGTATGTTAAAACCTACAAGAGCTTTCACTTCTTCTCTTAGAAATACTGGGTGGTTATAGGGTGGTTTTGAGAAACAAGTTAATGGAGATTTTGCTGGAATTTATTTTTAATAAGCAATTCTAGAAAACTCATTTTCTTCAAAAAAGTTCTAATAACAAACCAAAATCTGGAAAGAGTCTACATCCTCCAGGGATACCTGTGCCTCTGTGATTTAGGTGGTGAGTTTTTGCAGCCCAGTATCCCCTTCAGAAGGGGACCTCCGGGCACTGCCCAGCTCTCAGCAGATGTCCGGTGTAGTCAGCGGGGTCCCTGCCTTGTTACCAGCCTCTGTTGCCTACTACCTCTGGGTACGGCACCTTTGCTCTGCAATAACCACCACGCTTTGTTGGTTCTTTGGGACTACTGTAAAAGATGCTTTGTATAAATTCTTAAAGACTGTCTGAATTATAATCCGTTACGTTGTCCCAGCTTTATTTTTTGATAAAGTGCCTTTAAGTTGCTATTTCTAGAACATGCTTTTGTATGGTGAGCCAAATATATGCTCCAGATAGCTCTTGAGATCTGTATTCCCTATTGCAGGATGTTTCAGCAATTCGATATTTCTGTCATTCATCACTTGTTTCGCAAGCTGACCTTGCTCTGAATCCTCCCTGTCATGCAGCCCGCTCTTTGTCCTGTGTACATCCCTGCCCTCCCAGGCTAAAAGCAAGAGGTAACATTTGCTTTTAATGCTGCTTCAGAACTTATTTCAGCTTCCTTTAAATACGCAGTCTTGTCATTCCAGTTAGTGTCTCTGTGTGTGTCCATCCCCCTTTTTCCCCTTCCACAGCTCTCAAATAAGAGATCAGTCCCTGCACTGGCAAGAATTTTTCCTCTTAGTCTCTCTTAAGTCCATTCACACTTTCCTATGCATCTGTAACCGCATAAAGGAAAATCATAAAGAACGAAAATCATAATAAGCTGTCTGCATCGGACAACCAAAACAGCTTCAAAAGCTATCTAGTATGTAAGTACTAGTATTTTGTGTTCTATAAATGAGTGTCTCTGGTGTTGTGTGAGCACTGGCAGTAGAACTGGGAACTTAAAAAACTATTTATGTCCTAGGTAAAAGGAACTTGGAACAAACTTGGTGTTACTGCTACATCAGAGAGGCCTGGAGGCTTGCCTCATAGCTCAAGAAAACAAAACAAAACAAAAAACCCCAACAGCTAAAGCTTTTGGCTTTAGCAAAGCAGACGAAAAATACGTTTTCAATTTGACAGCGAAAGAGGAGGGAGCAAACAGAGCTATGCAGTGTTGTGTGCGCAGAGGAGGTAACTGTATGCCAAGCTCACTCTCACTACATTTGTTCTGGTCCGGAGGTGGGTATGGGCCGCACCCCTGCTGCGGGCGGGCGCTCTCTTTTCTAGTGATGCTGCAGATTCTACCACGGGCAGAATTTCAGTGGAAAACCTTGTTTTCAGCATTGTGTTGGTTAGAAGTTTTCCTTGAAGAATCGGACCATGCAGAATTGAGACTGGAGAGAGCAGTCAAGGTCTTGTCCATACACAGGTATCCAACATTGCTAATGCTAAACAGAGATTCGTCATGCGTGCTTATGTGAAATAGTTGTAGTTTACACAGGGCGCTTGAAAGGATCCCATTTGCCCCAAGTTTGGCAAATGGAAAACTAAATGTCAGTTGAGCCTGTGAAGCTGTGTTTCTAATGTCAAAAGTTGCAATGCGTATTTTTAGATTGATTCACAAATCAGGAGATATGCAATCCTCTGGATTTTCTGCCAGCTGGGAGGGAAACAGATGTGAAGCATTTTAAACTTTTAAAAAAGCATACCTAGGAGGGATTTTTCAGGACAGCTGTCGTTCCACCCTTTGCCAGGACTATGCGGATCTGCTTACATTATATTTTGTGTGTGTATGTACACATTAAGTGCTGCTTATATTGGAGTATTTTGAATTAGACTCAATAATTCTCTAGAAAAAAAAAAAAAAAACAAACACAAAACCAAACCAACAACTCCACAAATAATTATCTTCCAGATTACTCTATCAGAGGCCTTCCTAGAGTTGTGCCTCTGAAACATCCCTGAGTAGGCCTCTTCCTCTGATAGAATTATTTTTCAATTATATATAATGATTCAAAATGCTTTTTCTCTCTTAAGAATGTGATGACCTTCCAGGTTATTTCCAGCAATTAAATCAGAGTCTGCCTCCCTAACCATCAAAGAAGGGAGCGGCTGCAACTCGCATAGGCCTCCTGTCTTCTGAAAATTTTGGCTGAGACTGCAACTGTCAAGACAAAGGCATCCTGTGCCGACACGGCAGTTACAGACTAAATAGGGTTGGCTGTGCACGTACGTAAATGCATACACTTCAGGGGTCGGCGGGAGGCAGCTGTGCAGGGCTCTCCAGCCTGCGGCGGCTTACGGAGAGCCGTCAAGGCTGCCCTGTTTTGGTGAGCACGGCGCTATGGCACGTCATCGTTGCCAACTCATGTGGTGTTCCTGGAGCAGTTTCTCTTCCTCGGATTACTTTCTCCCTGAGCGTTTCCAGTTTAGCGGCAGCACGCAGGCTATCACAATCCATTAATTTCTCAGAGAGGAGGGGAAGAGGTTTTTATATGCAGCATTCTCATCTACTACTTTGATTTTTACTTTTTTTTCCCTTAATTATTCTACAGATTTAAACTTGTTTGACTGTAAACAAAGGAATGCATTGTCACGAAGTCTGCCACAGGTTTGACTGGAAAGCTTGTTCCTACGCTTCCCCCATCGCTCTGGACCCTGACCAGTGTCACAGATAGCATGAAAGACATTCTGTTTTAGCTCTGCTGTAAGGAAAGCACTAGGGAAACCACGGGCTGTATCCCATTTTTGGGTCCTGACTTATTGCCAACTACAATATCTCCCCACTGCATGCACTATCTCCCCAGAATCACCCTGTGGGAATAAATCATAACCCTACAGCAAAGAGCAGAAAGGATTTTTGTGCGTAGGAGGGGGGGCTGCAGATGGGGAGAGCTGCCATAAGCGGCTTACTTTGACAGTCCAGCTTTTTTGCTGAATTGAATATGTTTCTAGAGACTTGTCTTGCTGTAAATCATGGGAATCGGCTCCCGAGGTTTAGGCTAGGTACATCTGCATGAAGTTGTATGTGTAGAGAGCTTGGCCTGGGGGTACTATGCTCTGTGCACATGTTCTTGTTGCACATCTGTCATGCCGTGCCTCTGGAAAATATGTATTTAATGAAATGAGGGGAATGAGTATCATGTGTGCAAAGGAATGGGCGAGTTTTTGATCAGCCCAACATACAACTCTTTTGTAATCCTTAACCTGATGTGTTTGTTTTCCCTTGTTCCTTCAGATGTTCAAAGGCCCTCCATCAGGTTTATTCCTGGTAGTTCTCAAGGAGTTCCAGTTCAGAGTAATTTTCAGGGCAGAGCTGCATTTAAACAGCAATAAAATGCACCATTGTTTTCTCCTGTGATCCAAAACTGATCAAGCTACTGCTGATGGTTTGACAAAGCATTACAGTAGTGAGGTTGCATGGTTACTGAATACAGGAGTGAGGAAAAGCCAGTTCTACATAGTAATGGCAAATAAAAGCCAAGTGCAGTAAAGGCATACCATTTTTCGTACAGGTATGTAGACATGCTAACTAGACTTGTTTGCCTTTAGTAGTTGGTTCAGCAGAGTAACTCTGATACTTGTTTTTCCTGACTCTCATGCACCAACCAATGACCATATATGAAGATAATGGCAATTCTTGCCTCCTGACCTGTCACGCTGCATAGGAACTTGTGACTTTTTGTTGACATTCATTTGGAAAAAACATCTTTCCCTTCTTATCATGAACACACTGAATATTTTGTTTGCTCTGAATTATTTGGTACCTCTAAAATGTTCTTGGTCCTGCTGCCACAGTTTTAAAAACTAAAAATAAAAAAAGTCTATCTTGACTGAAGTTACACACCTGAACAACATCTAATGAATATTCACTTGGAATAGTCACACTGCTGCGAGTGTTGCATCCACCTTGCATTTTGTTGCAGGGTGTCCCAACAAGCTTCTTTATGGGAAGGAAATTTTACACCAGGCAAATTTTAAGCTAGCATTAACAAATATTCACATAAGAAATTTTACAGGTACGAATTTAAGCTTTGAAGTGGAAAGGTGTCTCAGAGTTGGTTAAAGAAGGAAAGATGTGGTCTCATATGACTGATACAACAAAAGAAGGGTATTGCACCACTGAATTTTTCTTAATTGTAACAGAGAAATGGTCTCCAAACACTGGTAGAGGTAGCTGAGTTAGTTCTGTAGTGAACGTGTTCTAGGAAATAAAGATATGTTTCTTGAGTAATTTGAAAACTAAGGAGGGAGAAAGCTGCAAAAGGGGATTTGCTTGGATGGGTCATCCTACTTTTCTTAGCAAAGGCGTGTGCTCTCCACTATAGTGCATTGCAGGCTAGACAGTAGTTTTATGATTCTCATTCTCTAAACTACAATAATTTGACCTTTTAAAAGGGTCTTCTATATTCTAGTAGAGAAAAGGCAATAGGAAGTACGTTGAGTAATGCTTTGTCAAAATTTGTTACAAAGCAGACTTTCCTAAAGGATTTTCCCCAATGCTTATTTTTAACCAATATTTCTCAGGTGTCTTTTTTCCCCTAGGGCCACTAGAATCACCTCTGACCACCACCTCAGTATAAATTAGAGCTGGATTGATATCCAGCTGTGTTGCTGCCTTTCTTGCCAGCAGGTGAAAAATCTGCCTGGGTGGAAAGATGCTCATGCGTCCCAGCTTAGAACTTTAAAACTCCTATACCCAATGAAGAGCGGAGGATATGCAATGAGACTGTTTTATTTCTCATGTCTAAGCTAGTGTATAGCTTGGAAACCCTACAGCTTTGCAGAAATTTCTACAAAGAAATTTCCTATATTTTTTTTAGATTTTTCCCCTTTTTTGATGGAATGTTTTTATTAATTTACAGTACCTTTGTTGTAGCTGCAATTATCTAAGTTGGCTCTGTGTAGCCTTATGCTCAGACTGAAACTAAACAGTGCTGCAAAGTTGCTTTTTAACTTTGGGAATGTTTCCCAGAAGTATACCCTGTTCTGTATATATGTTTCATGTTGTTTATTTTTATTATTTCATTCACTTGCAGAACATCTGGTATTTCTCTTTGCTGCAGGTAGAAACTAATTATTTAATCTCTCTACCAAAACTTTGACCCCATGGTGAATGGTATCAATCATCAGGAACTCTAGTCTGGGCAGTGGCCAAAAAGGTGTTTCTTTCTCTTTTTCACCAGAGTAGACTGTGTGCATGTGGAAATAGGAGTTTGCCTCTCAAGAGCATTTAGAGACCAGTTTTTGTTGGTAGTTTTTGTTTTGTTTTTAATTAGCAGGTTGCATTTTGATGTAACTGGTCTATAACCCGCTGATTTTCTGGGAAGAATTTCCACAGGTAGCCTCTAGCACTGACAACATTTTGTTGCCACGTTGGCTTGTGAGCAAACACTTCTCCATCTCAATCTCTGTGTTGCAAACAGCTTCACCAAGAAATTGTGAAGGGCAAGTGGAATTCCACAAAATGCCTTCAGCGACATACAAAATCAAAGGTATTGATCTCTTCCTTGCAGACAATGAAAAACCATTACACTGGTGAAATGCAGGTGTCAGATCCTTGCATGGAACTTGTTGCTGCTGCAGTTTGCTGCTGTGTGTGCAGTGTGGGTGGAAGCCCCTCCGTGGTGAGCAGCTGCACCCAGCCGCCATCAGGGAGGCTGAACTCTGCCCTGTAAATTAGACTCAGCTGCTTGATCTGATAATCCATAATATGGAACCAAATGTTTGTATTAGTTTGAAATTTTCTTTGTATATTATGCCTCTAATGCACAAGTTGCTTGCTTTCAGCTTTTTCACTGAAGGAGGAAGTGGACTTTCTAAACCAAGTGAGATACCCATGTGTCCGTGTGCCTCCATGAAGCTGTGATGGTTTGCACCAGCTCTGGATGAGGCTGGAGCACACAGAGCGGGGTCAGGGACTGTCCTAGCCCTGCTCTGACACTGGTCAGCTGCAGTTATCACCTGGGCTGGCAGGGCTTTTCCTTCCCCTGCTCTTGGAGGTGGCCCTCCTGTGGTGATGGGTTTTGCAGCATTAGCTACATGGACTTGCCCTGAGCTCCACCATACTGCAATGAATGTTGAAACACTAGGGATGTGACTCAGATGCTTGTGCCAGATACGTGAAAAGAAAATAAGAACAAAAAGTAAACCCTCCAGAAGGAGGGGAAGGCCTGCATGCATGCTTAATTGAACAAGAAGCAAGCATTTGAAGTCTTTCTGGGAAAAACAAGCCTAAACCCTAAGCTAAAATGTTCTACAGCCATTTTGAAAGCCATTCCCTCCCCTCCAGCTGATATAACAACTGGAACCTGTTTCCACCCCCGCCTCTCTTTTATCTGTTTCCCTTCAGTAACGTCTGAAGAAAGTATTTCCACTCCCTCGCCCTCCTTAAACCGGGAGGCTGCCTGATTTCCCCTTGGTTCAGGGGAAACAGAATGAGAATTGTGATGGGATGACTTGTTCCATTACAGATGTGCACAGCTCCTTATCCCCAGGACACAGGGTGCCGAAAGGTGACAGTTCTGTACATGCCTGCAACTGCCTCAAAAAACCAGTCTGAAATATGTTTATGCTGTGAGAGAGAAGCATGAGGTTTTAAGCACACATCTTTGAAAATATGAGAGCTTAAGAAGAATTGGGTCACATCTGACTGCTACCATCTGGCCCACTTCACTCCAAGATTACCCAGGAATGTATTTCACATGTGCCTTTGGAACAAGATTGTGAGCTGCCAAAAAGAAAATATTTTACAGCTGAGCATTGCGTTTTGCTCTGAGCAGTTCAAATGCAATAACCCAAGAAGGAGGATTCCACCGGAGGGTATCACGCAGGCCGTTCAGGCTCAGCCCCTTTGTTTTGTCTGCGCAGTTTTGTAAGATGGGACTCTTCGTTGATTTCTGGATTGGGTTTAAAGGTCCTTGATTGGGACAACAGCTTCCCAATGGAGAGTGATCTTTTAAACCGGAGTCCCGGGTAGGTGGCTGACATTGTGTAAACTGGAGTCCTGGCTTAAATAAGGCAGCTGACCATGTGCAAATGGCACCTCGGGAGCACCAGTGGGGAGAGCTGCGGCTGGCTGGAGACACCTCGGGTGGAGGCTGGAGACATCAGAGTCCTGCTCCCAACTCAACGGGGAGGCTTTCAGTGAAGGGCTTCACCCTTGTGTCTCAGTTTCCCTGTATGTAGAATGAGGGGATCTCACTTCTGTAAAACTGAGGTGTGCTGCCCTGACAGAAATATGTGTATATATAATATTTATATAAATAGAAATATTATTTAATAATGTTTTAAAACATGTAAAAATAGGTGTTGTGGTGATGATGATATTCACTTGAGAAGAATCACAGATTTCTCCATGGCAAACTGGCATGTGGGCCAGGATCTTACATGATGAAAGAGCACGTTGCGCCTGTTGTACTTGGGCTGAAGTAGGTTCATTCCACGCGGCATGAGAAACCCTTCTCAGTAAAATGGGAAATGTGAGGAACAGCAGCACTTCCCTTTGCCTCCATCTGGGCTTCCTGTAAGAGGAAAGGGAGCTTTTTGTGAATTACTCTAACCAGGATGGAGTTAATATCTCTCTGCCTCAAGCAAGGTTTGTGGGACCAGAGGGCTGAGCCAGCTGTGGAGGTTTCATTTTTGCAGCATGCCGGAGAAGGTGGGATGCTGAGGTTAATGAAAGATATAGGCTTTCTGGGGTCTGTTGGAATAATCCTGAGAAGGGGGTGGGAGTGCATCCTTCCTTTTTTTATTATTTTCTTTTTTTTTAGATAATTGGAATTAGCCACAGGTCAAGTTCAATTTTGTCTTATTATTTTAGGTTTTCAGTGAGGAGAGTTCTGCTTTTTTAAGCCTTGAAAAGCAGGCACTTTCATTTAATTGTAGGATATGAGCTGTGTCACACAAAGTGCTGTATGAAGCTGTGTGCAAGTACACGACACTTTTGCTAGCTGGAGCCACCCATCCCGAGTGCTGCAGGGTGGGAAGGTGTGTAGTGGGACCAGCCTGATGCTTCAAAAGGGTGGTCATGAGTAAGTCTTCCCAAGGCCACTAGTTGAGAGAGGCATCTCCACACCCTGCCTGCTAATGTGCTGCTGGACTTGCACCAAATTCTTCCACCGTGGTAAAAATGGCTACAAATAGGCATAGTCTCAACAGGGTGGCACCTCTCTTGTCTCTCAAGATAAGACTTTTGGGTCAGAGCAGATGACTTTTGGTTGCAACGTGAGGAAAATAGTTCAGGTTGCTTTTGTTAGCAGTTGCTGCAGTAGTTGTACAGCAGACAAAGGGTTCAAATTGCTACATCTTTGTGTTTCATCCCTCTCAAACTTGACTAGTTTTAACCAAAAAAGAAAAGAAAAAGCAACTCATGAATCATGCTAATTTCTCCCACTGCAAGGGTCTATTTGCCATATTTGGAAACATTTGCTAAGCAGCTATGAAATCTTATTTGTTCTCTAAACAGAAGGATTTGATAACTTTTATGCTGCCGTCCATACTTGCAGATTATAGCAGGCTCCAAATACCAACAGTGAAAGTGGTGATTCATGGCTTTGCTGAGACAAGAATCAGAATAATAATTCAGTACAATTCATTGAATTATTTCTTGATCCACTCTGCCCATTTCTACTAGCCTAAAGATAGGCCATGTTTTTCATAATGTCAATTAATCTTGGCTTTCTCTCAAACACACCCAAGGAAGAAGACACCACTGAGCAGCAAATAGACTTTACCTCAGACTGTGTTTTCCTGGGAATGTCTGTGCTCCACCCCGACGGTCTGTGTGAGCCCGTTGTCCATAACCACGGGTAGCGCTCACCAAGAAAAGGGACTGAGGTTTCTGTAGTCTGGGTATCATTTTCTGAGAAATCTTGTTCTACAAAACACCTGTTGTTTGGTGTGTTGAAGGTTTAAGATTTATTTTTTTTTAAATTGATACTTCTCAATTTTTCTTTTGTTCATCTCAGAGCAACATCTATAGCATGGGAACATCACGCTAGCCAGGGAAATGCTTAATCTCTGTTTGAGCTATCAGGGAACTTCTTTCTGCTCCCACCCTCTCTCAGCCTAAAATCTCCCTTGGAACATCAGTTAAAGCATTTAGGGAGTGAAAACTTGTGTGTTTCTCATCTCTGTTCACATCTCAGGCCATTTTCAGAACCCACAGGCAGAGTTTTTACCTCATATCTCTTCAGGGAGCTCTGGGGCATATAAAGATTTCAGCTCATGTTTGCTGGGGTCAGTAAGTGCCTTTCATCTGAAATACAGATGATGTTCCTGGCCCTGTGTGACATGTTCACTTCAGCAGGGAATTTAGATTTTCTCTTGGTGGAGAAAAAAATTAAATCCTATAAAGCAAAGTTTGAAATACACGATTATCTTTTTTTCCCCACTCCTCCATTCTTGGGCATCTCTAGAGTAGTTTGAACATATTTTTGTCACATTTTCTTCTTCCATTTGCATACATCTTGTTATGTGCTAAAATCTAGAGCACATGTAACAGTATAATGCACTCACCTAGAAATGTGGGGCTTTGGGAATGGCAGAGCCTTGTCAGTTTTACAAATAACGTCATTAGTTCAGGCTCTCTTATAATCTTCCCTACATGCTTTCCTTGCACCCTCTCAGAGATGGTGTGTTATACTGCCAGTACAACTGAAGAATGAATTTTTGCTCAATAATTTCTTACAGATAAGAGCATGCCTTTTGAATTCAAACCTGCTTAGCACTAGGTGGCACTCCTCTATAATCTAAATTAGTCTGCCTTAGTTTTGAAGTTTGGTAAACATTTTAGCAATGGGAACAACAAGAAGAGCTTAGATTCATCAGTAAGTTACTGGGATAGGCACCCATGTTGCGATACAAGGGGAATTTTAAGTAGATCATAAAGCTTTCTGAGCGTCTCTAATGTCCACTGGATGAGAGAGCAGGGAGGAAATCAGATCTGTGTACTTATTCTAATACTGCTGTTTGTTGTACTTACTGCTGAGAAGTCAGTATGCTATAATGTGGTGCCCTTTGGGGAAGAGTTACAGTCTGAAGTAATTCAAGGCCACATCAGTAGAGAATAGGATGCGGATTGCAGGACACCTACTAAAAGAGTGGCCGTTCTGCCCCATTTGTTCTTAGTACATTTTGCGTCATGGAGGCTAGGAGAGGGGAAGCTGTGCTATCTATAATTTTCATGGTTTGGTATTGCCATGTTTGTTTTTTTTTTTATTTTAATGGACTGAATACATGGTGTATGTGAAGAGTTTAGAGAGAGGTGGATTTTGGGGAGAAATACTGCCTGGGGGATACCCGCTATCAGTCAGAGGGGAGGATGGGGGCATGTTTGCAGAGCAAATCATCAGAGGACGAAATAAAAACAATGGATGTAGGGCTTGAGTGCTGGAACTCATTTTCTAGTGATAAATAATAATCTGTAAACTCTGGAGTGAGGCACTGTGATCTATCCAAGCTCTAATTCCAGGTGTTGTCTGGGAATGCTGCTCAAGTTCTCCTCTAATGACATCAATAGCGTGACAAATGGAAGAGGAGTGCCTCATGCACCACAAACCTGAGAATGACCTCTGAAATTCTGTCTCATGGGGCTAACTATGGGCAATAAGGCAATTTCCTGGAATAAGACTGAGTGAAAATCCTCCACAACCAAATATTTCAGGGATGGAATCAGGTGCCCTAACTTCAATTAACAGAAGTTGTGTCTGTTAAAAAGTTATGTGGCCCAGCAGGACCAAACCTGGGGAACTAAACACTTGGAGCTGAACTCCTAGCATCCGTGCTTTACAGACTTTAAGTGCATATTCTTTGGGCTAGCTCTAGCCTGGCCCCACTGAGTGCCCCCTACCAGCTGGAGGATGTTAGGTGCCCTCTTGAGGTTCATCTTCGAAGCAGGTTTCACATAAAAGGAACCTGGTTTGCAACCTGTGAGACTGCTTGGGATGTGAACTGAAGCACACTTAGGTGATGACAATCAGATTTGCTTTAGACATTGTCTCCTGATCCAGCTTAAAAAAAACAACCCTGGGCCCCAACATCTAGAAATGGAGCCCTCCTGCCTCCCCTGGAGGTGATCAAAGCACTGGAAAGTGTTGCCGTTCTCCATAACTCCTACCCCATCCCTCCTCATGCAGCTGAGTTGCATGCCATAAACCGTCAGCTAGTATCAGTGGTCAGCCCTGAGAAGAGTAGCACAAATGCCACGTATGCTCTCTGCATATGTTCAGATACTTTTTATTCACGGATGGGACAGAATTTGCATATGTGCTCTTATCAGAAAGAAATAGGTAGTGTTAGAAAAACTCAGCTCATGAATGCTATTAAGAAAAATATGTGACTTGTAAAATGACTGCCAACCATTGATCTTATGTCAATGTTATTTCTGAGCAGCTTCAGAGGAAGGGTGACCTATTGCTCAGGACAGAAACCCAGCCCTGGGATTACTGCTTTGATGTTTGAAGTCTGATGATACAGACTTCCTATGTGACCATGAACACTGAATTTAGTTAAAGGCTTGGCTGCTTTAGTCTAACTCATCCCCTAACTCACAGAGTTTAGGACCTGAGACTCTGCAGCCAATACGTGATCAGAGTTAGGATGTGAGATGGGCAAACAAAGCATTTCTGCTGATGATTCTGCTGCTGACTAGAGAAGACAGAGTTGTTGGTTAAGCTGAAGCATGTGGGGAAATTTCTTGTGTTTGACAGAGCTTAAAACCGTGTCTGAGACTGCTGAAACTCCCCACCTTGGGAGCCAGAGACTGGGGTCCTCCCAGCGCAGAGGCAGCCGAAGGCGTTTTCTGATAAACCTGAGCAGAACCCACTGTTCGCCCTTGGAAATGGGGCTGGCAGAGGAGGAGAGGGGCACCATTTTTTATGAACTAATTTAGGTGTTAGATATCCTAGCTCAGTTTCTTCCTTGTCATGTGGAGGTGCATTTCCAAATTTACTGTTCGTTGGGGGAGAGCTCTAGGGCACCCCCAGCACCTGGCTGGAGGAGCTGCAGGGCTTCCACCTGCTGCCTGAAGCAATGCTGGTGGGCAGGAGGATGGAGGGAAAGGGGAGAGAGCCTGGCCCAGCCCAGCGCTTGGGGCATTTGCTCAGGAGGGAGGACTGGGCTTCAGGCAGTCTTCTGAATGCCAGACTTTGCCAAAACAGAGTAAATGTGTTTCGTATAAAGTGGGTGTGTGTCTGTATGTTTTTTGCTGATGAACGTTGACTTTTTAATGCTAGTCTGTGACCTTTGTAGTTTGGGTCCTGCCCCTAACATTAAAGGCTCCTTCCTGAAGTACCTTTTCTTGCGCTCGGTGTGGACCAGTTCTTATTGCCCCAAGTGACTGGTTCCATTTTCCTGGCCGTATCATTTGTTAAGCAGTTTTCTTCTTTTAGTTTTCTTCTTCTTAGTCAGTTTACTGGGTTGTTTTCTTTTCCCCTGAATTTTAGCCCAGGACTTATTTTGTGCTGAAAGACAGCTCTAATATTTTGGATTGCCTCTATTATTTGCTCCCCTTCAAATACTTGCAAATAATTAACTTAAATTTCTGTTCTGTAGCAGATCTTTGGTTGTTCTTTTTTTTAATGGAAAAAAAAAAGGGTATATTTTGTATATTTCTCTTTTTCTAAGGGGGAAGAAAGCTTGAAACTTCTGTGTTTCTATCTAGGGGCGTGCATGCAAAGAAAGATAAAGGCAAATGAGAGTAAATGGCTATCTGTATCTTGTGTAAAGGCTATTTTTTTCTTTAATCTTTCTGTGAGCTATTGCTTCCCTCCCTGTAAAGATTACATTACCAAAATTTCCATATAAATTCAAATCCTTCTGAGGTGGTTCATGGTGAAATGTGCCTGATTTAACTGTTCTTTGTGGTGGAATACAACTGCAATTGGTGGCTTCAAATCAGTCCAATATGTGGTGGGGTACTGGTAAAAGACACTGAGGCAGCCTGTCTTTCAGTGTATATTTCTGCTGGCAGAGACCCTAGATCTCTTTGGCCAAGCATTCAGTGCTGGGATATAATCTAGATTCCCAGCAAATTCTCAGTTAAGTGCAAGATGTTTCTCGAGCACAGAGCCAGAGATCAAACTGAAAGAAGGCTCACTCTCAGAAATAGCTTGAAAACTGTTTGAATAACCTAGTGTATACAAACATTTTAGGTCAACTATCATATTCTCTCAAGACTTGTAGGCGTTTCTGTATGGGCGCCAGCAGCACTGCATCTCTAAAGAATGGAACCAATGCTGATTTTGTACTTCCACTACTGTGTCAGTGAATCCACCCACAGCTTGATAATGTCAGTGCAATGTGATGGAAAGTTTTAATTATCATTTGGCTCTTGTGTTGGTTTAGTGATTTTTTTATTTTTTTTGTGTGTGTGTCAGCATTGCGAGAAAAATGAGAGGATAGTATCCAGGGACATGAATCAGAGAGTAAATCATCCAAGTGTTTGAAGACAAACTCACCTGGTCTCAATTTGCAAAGCAGTGCTGGGAGCTAGTCTTTGATTTTTCACCTTTAAAAGCCTGGCCTTAAATTAGAGGATAAACAGCCCTCAGCAATTTCTTCTATTGCATTCCTGAAGGTGTCTTAAATTAGAGGATAAACAACCCTCAGCAATTTCTTCTGTTGCATTCCTGAAGGTCTATAGCATCACATCTGTGAATAGCACACACCCACTCACATGCCTTCCTAGAGCCACAGACACATTTGGATACTCTGTTGATGGGAGCAAATATGACTTAGGATGTATTACACTGAGAGATGAGCCCAGATCAACAGACTGTACCGCTAACCAGCTACCAGCTTGGTTAAATTTGTGGTGCAGACAGAGCTTAAGCTGGTGTCTCACTTCATCACAGTAACCACTGTGCAGTCTGCTGACCAGCTATATTTAAGTATTTTGGCAGAATCCTGTTTAAAATTGGAAGGAATGCTTTTAATAGTCTGTGCATTTCTCTTGGAGGCCTGCATTAAGGATATAGTTGCATCCCACACATACATGAGTCTGACTGGAAAGCACGATATGGCATGGATGTACGTTGTGGCTATGGGATGTCAGCAAGACAGATATAAAGTACCGTTGGCTGAATGACAGAAGAAAGATTCAGAGGTTTTAAGGTTAGAGGCTAGATTCAGATCTTTCATATATGAAAGCAGCAGCAACTTTGTTGAAGTCAGTGTGTTACTGTGCTGTAATGCATATTAAAAGATTCTACATACTTAATTATTTAAACCAAAGCACATCCATGCTCTTATGACACTTTGAGATTTTGTATGTGGAGCTGTGAACCTCCTAAGAAACCACTACACTTGCCAGCTGCTGTTAGTTCTCACAGAGGAGAATTTAGCTCATCCAGAATTCATGCAGCAGTTGAGAAAATGAGAAATCCGTTGCTATTCTGCAGTCTGTGGTATCTGAAAGGGGGTGAGGTTTCCATATGCCTCCAGTCAAGTTTTGGGCATTGCTGAAAAGATACCTGGTCAGCTTCTGAGTTTTATGGAATTAGAGACAGCTCCGTGATTTGCACGTATGATGTACAGGTCTCACTTTGCATAAAATGTTTGCAAATACTGTAACAGGGCTGTGTCAGTACGTGGGTTGGATGAAAGAGTTGTCAACCACAAAAATTCACAGTTTAAGTGTTAGTCCCTTCCCCCCTGCCTCCCCATCCCAATTAAATTACAATAAGGAGAATTTTTATATTTAAATATATTTGGCTTCCTTTTTGTTTTGTTTTGTTTTCTGGCTCATAAAATGAGGCACTCTTGGATTACACTCTAAAGCTTTCCTTTAAAGCTACCAGGACTAGAAACGTATTTTAAAAAACAAGTNCAAGTGAAAATGTAACCAAGAGACGAAAGCGAGGATCTTTCCGAAAGTTGCTGATTCCTGAAAGAGGCTTGAGGGAAAACACCAACAAAGAGAATACCAACATCCAGAGCCTATTGATAGGACCCCAAGTAGAG
>VZTV01070857.1:364-15548 GCA_013400875.1 Anhinga rufa | reverse complement strand
TTTCCAGGATCTCCTTGTTCATCATGCAGGCCTCCCGGCTTTTTTGCTCAACTTCCTGCTCTTTGGGATGGGCCACTTTTGAGTTTGGAGGAGGTTATCATTGAATATCAGTGGGCTTTCTTAGGCTCTTCTCTCTTCCAGGACCTTATTTCACAGGACTCTTTCAAGAAGATCCCTGAAGTGTGTTCTGCTGAATTCCAGGGTTATGATCTTGCTGTTTGCCCTGCTTTGCCCTCACAGGATCCAGAACTCATGGTTGCTGAAGCCAAGGATGACTTTGACCTTCATATCACCAAGTCTTTCCTTGTTTGTAAGTACAAACAAGTACAAAGGTTTGAAAGCGTAAGGCTTTCAGTAAATGGTAAGCTGAATATTAAAAATGTAGTTATACCGCGTGTTAATCTACTGATTCTTTTAAAAAAATATTGTGATTGCCTTAGACAAATGAAGGAATCGGTGTTGAAATATCTTGTCTACACATGTTTTCATAATTATCAATGTAGATTGTAAAGTAAGTGTTAACTTTTCCTGTCTGGCACAATTAAATCTGCAGTCTACATCAGATTAGATTTGGAAAAAAATATTAAAATATGTCTCATATTTTATCAAGAATATATCAAAGTGCACTACTGCAGATATATTGGTGGTTACTCTTTCAAAAACAGACCCCAAAAAGTATGGTTTACCCAGACATCTGTGACTACACTAACTCCATATCACATTATTTCAGTACTGTTGAGGGCAAGCTTGCAGTTTTGTTGGGAGAGAAGAGAATTACATAGCTGCATGTGGACTGGTAAAGTATAAGGATGGGAACTATCATCTGAATATTTTTCATTGAAGAAAATCACAGTGAGATGTAATACAAATGTGCTTCATATCAAGTCCCGAATTTGTGCAGCAAATAACTTAAATTCAACTATCAGGAAGACACTCTATAGAAGCTGCTTGATTCACACAGCAATTTTCTTTAAACTCCTGCTACTTAAGTGAAGCCATGGTGAGTATTCATTATTTATGTATTTGTTTATTTATTTATTTTTACAGCAAGGGTTGTGGGCATATATGCAAGTCTGTTTATTTAAAACCTACCTTTCAAATGTCTCTCATTGTGAAGAATGTCCTTTATTTTAGACTTAAACCTGATGTTATACTGTATTTATTCTTTTAAATTACTTATCTCAGAAATGCTGAATCAGTACATTAAAGTGATTCAAAATGGTATGCTGAGTCTGCTTTCACAGTAGGGACTGTGATGGTGGGCCTCGCTACTGGGATCACATTTACTACCAGTACTCTTCCTTATTTAGCTGACAACACAGGAACTTTCCCACTGAAGATACGTGCAGTAAAAAATGGTTTTTCAGTGCCGAGTAAGAAGAGTAGGAAGTTAACACCACTGTCTTGAATATTGTGAGTGATACTTGAATGGACACTGTGTTTCATTGTCCCTCTTCTCCCATTTGCCTATGGGAAAAACCTGCATATGGTTTAATTTTGAAGAAATTCTAAATTCTTCTCCTATATAAACTTGCATATCATTGTATATTTGTTTTCTTCTTAGATAAATGAATGTGAGGCTGATCAGATGATTATACCACCAACACAAGTATTCAGAAATCATGTGTTATATTTTTAATGTCAAAATTTTTCTTTAAAATTTAAATAACAATAAGCTTAAAGATACCAAAATCAGTCCTTTGCTATTGCATTTCTGTAAATAGCCTTCTAACACTGTAGATGACTTTGCACAAGGTCTTTGTTCTTTTTCATGACAGTGTATCTATCATCTTTTCAATACTCATAAACTGAAAAAACAGTAGTAATGAAAATGCTTTTTATGAAACCCACAACATATCGAGCATAGTATTTTGAGGCTGAATTGAATACTTTATTGTGGTTTTTATTTTGTTTTGTTTAAGATGCAAGTGTAGTATCACTGCAGTATCTGATACCTGTAGCGGCTTAACCATTTTTTATAGCAGCAGTAAGATTAATGTGGTTGTTTAATAGCCTAATTAGGTATAAATTTAGTTTCTCAGGTGTCTGAAAAGTCCTTGAGGTTTCTGAAGAAGAAATATTAGAGAGAGGATTATTCTTCCTGGAACAGGAACTGGAAAATATGTATTTAACAAAGAATAAAATTTTTTTTTGTACTTCTAAGAATAAAAAATACAAACAAAATGTCTTCAACAGAAAACAACTTTTTCCATTTTTCTTTCTGCAACGTATTTAAGATGTCACCATTATTCATAATATCCTTCTTTGAAAATGTTTCCACCCTACTTGTAGGGAGTCAACAAGGGAATATATAAGGGTTAATATTTTTAATATACAATAGTCATCAATATATGCTTCTAGTTCTTTTTCTGGCTAAGCAGTCATTGTCTGTGACAAAGCATGATTTATTGCCCAGAAAACTCAAAGGCATCACTAAGTTTAGGCAAAACAAGTAACAAATCATGTACTGAAGTGTAAGGATTGTTAAGTAAAGATTCTTTTTATTCTTCAGAGGAATTGAAATTTGCTAATGGGAAACATAAGCTGCCCCATAATAACATATGCAAAATTCTTTCAAAGCATAAGCTCTTATTTCATGGAATTTGCTTACCAAATAGGATCTTTAAAGAATTAATTGTGGAGAGTGGTGTGTTTTATGTTTTTGTTTTGTTTGTTTTGTGTTTGTGTTTGTTTGTTTGTTTGTTTTTAAGTACAGGCTATATATGCCTTGCTTTAACTTTATCATATGATGGGTTTGAGTATTTTCAGCACTGAAGAAAATAAAAGAATTTTCTTCTCTCTTTCAGCTTCTCTCTAAGTGCACATCAGACAGTTCTTCGCTTCTGTGTTCAGTCCTGCTCAGCAGTCACAAAAGTACTTTTTAGACCTGTCCATCATACAAGGCAATCTCTTATGCTCTGCAATGTGCCTGCACATTTTTATCCTGCCTTTCTCTTCCCTCCCTTCAGGAAGATTTTTTTATACCAAATCCATAGATCTGTAGCCTTCTGTACTGTGCAGCAGAAACAACTGAAGCTTCATGTTTGCTTCATCTTTTTCCTCATGCCTTTAGTAAATTCTTCACTCTGCACTGATTTTGGATGCTTCTAATTTTTCCTTGATGCTCCTTATTATTACTACACCTGAGAAAATAGATTTTAGGAAACAGGAATTCTTGTCCTCGATACAGGACACTTTTCACCATTTTACACTTGTTAGGGCTTGTTTCTTATTGCTTGCCTGTTCCAATTTCTCTGTGACATTATTTCCATTAGCTTTCTGGCTATTATGTGTGAGTTCTTATCACAGAAACTTCTGAACAAGGTTCCCAGTCTACCTGCCTCGAGTACTACACTTTTACTCTTGAGCTTTGTATCTAAAGCATGAACATATTCATCCTTCTCCTTTGCATTTCTCTTTCCAGTGCAAAGTTAACATACCTTTTTAAAGTTCCTTTAATTTTTCATGGTAGTAAATTAGCAGAAAAAAAGCTAGCACAAATAAAAAGCATTTGGTACTCAATGCAGTTGTCCACAGAAAGCCATCTACTGCTATTTGAAATGCTCATAGATGTTTAAGCTCCACTCCAGAAGTGAGCACTTTTAGCTCTGTTGAAGATTTTCATGGTTTTCCTGCAAGTATTTATTCTAAAAATCTTAGGGCTATGTTTTTGATCAGAAACAGAAAAAAAAGTCTTCCAAGTTATCTGTAAAATGAGATTATCTTTAGTCACATCCAGGTTATTAATAAAATTTCTCAGTTTGATTCTTCAAAATGACACACTTAGCATGATACTTCATAGTTTCAAGTAATGTGAACAATCTGTCAGCAAGCATAATTAAATAGACTAGTTTTCCATATGTTTAAAAAGTAAAATCATAGAATCATAGAATCATTAAGGTTGGAAAAGACCTCAAGATCATCAAGTCCAACCATCAACCCAACACTACCATGTCTCCTAAACCATGCCCTGAAGTGCCATGTCTACACTTTTTTTGAACACCTCCAGGGATGGTAACTCTACCACCTCTCCAGGCAGCCTGTTCCAATGCCTGACCACTCTTTCAGTAAAGAATTTTTTCCTAATATTCAATCTAAACCTCCCCTAATGCAGATTGAGGCCATTTCCTCTTATCCTATCGCTAGTAACTTGGAAGAAGAGACCAACACACACCTAGCTACAACCTCCTTTCAGGTAGTTGTAGAGAGCGATAAGATCTCCCCTCAGCCTCCTCTTCTCCAGACTAAACAACCCCATTTCCCTCAACCTCTCCTCATAAGACCTGCTCTCCAGACCCTTCACCAGCTTTGTTGCCCTTCTCTGGACACACGCTACAGCAACTCAACATCCTTCTTATAGTGAGGAGCCCAAAACTGAACAGAATATTAAAGATGTGGCCTCACCAGTGCCGAGTACAGGGGGACAATCATTTCCCTACTCCTGCTGGCCACAATACTCCTGATACAAGCCCAGATGCTGTTGGCCTTCTTGGCCACCTGAGCACACTGCTGGCTCATGTTCAGCTGACTGTCAACCAGCACCCCCCGGTCCTTCGCCGGGCAGCTCTCCAGCCACTCTTCCCCAAGCCTGTAGTGTTGCATGGGGTTGTTGTGACCAAAGTGCAGGACCTGGCACTTGGCCTTCACAGAACCACATACAAGTAGCCTCAGCCTGTCCTGGATCCAGCCTGTCCAGGTCCTTCTGCAGACCCTTCCTACCCTCAAGCAGATCAACACTCCCAATTTGGTGTCATCTGCAGACTTACTGAGGGTGCACTGAATCCCCTCATCCTGACCATTGATAAAGATATTAAACAAGACTGGCCCCAAAACGGAGCCCTGGGGAACACCATTTGTGACCAGCCACCAACTGGATTTAGCTCAATTTACCACAACTCTCTGGGCTCAGCCATCCAGCCAGTTTTTCACCCAGCAAAGAATACACCTGTCTAAGCCATGATCTGCCAGCTTCTCTAGGAGGATGCTGTGAGAGACAGCAGCAAAGGCTTTACTAAAGACCACATAGAGAAGAAAGTTCTCTCTTTCTTGCAGAAGAATGCCTCCCCCCTAAAAATCCAAAGATCAAATTTGTTCATTAAAAATTGTTTAGAAAAAATATTAGAAGTAGGAGATATGGAAGTGATCAAGAAGTCTACAAACAACAGCCATTAATATTTTGTATGCCTGGTTCAGATTTTACAATCCTGTTCTGATTTTCTGACAGCTGGCTTCTCAAAATCTGCAGTGACATTTTGTCAACAAGACATTCATTTACTGTGCTGAACAGGCACAACTTTATACCCTTTTGTATAAAGTATGTCTTATCTTAGTATTACAAAACCTGTCATCTTCCCTTAAATCTATGGCTACTGAATGGACAATAGCTTCACTTGAAATTATCCAGATTGATTTTCTAAAGATATTGCATAGAATAATGTGTAGAATTTCTGTCCTAATAGTATTAACAGAAGGTCTTTGCAGTTATTTAAGCTGTCAGTCTAACTGTCCCTCAGAGAAATTAACAGAAGATGTTCTGATGGGATCTAGATCAATAAAAATTATCCATGAAAATCCCTTCCCAAAGCGTTGTGTACCCTTTTTTAACCACACAGTAGGAGCTACATGTGGGAATTGTAAAAGGTTTCTAAACTCTAAATCAATTTTGGGCAGTATGTCATGTTGCCATTAAAAAATAGTTTTATTACTTAACAAAAATGGTAAAAGGTGAAATTTCACAGGGAAAAACTTGTGAGGTTTAGTACTTTAGCTAGAAAATTCTTTCAACCAATTCATAGAAATTAACATCCTTCTTTTTGTCATTAAAATGGTTTGTGTTTTGTGGGTTATCATCAAAACCTAAATGGTTTTCAACCAGGGAAATTGAACACTGCAGTCTGCAGCTTTTACAGAAAAAAAAACCCCACTCTCATCATTGCAAATCTTAATTTCCTGTTAAATGTCATCTAAAAGGTCTCAAATGAGCATATAGTGTTCATGCAAAATATGAACTATCAACAAAATAAATTTTCTTTGGACTCTAATTGGGAAAATATTGCCATTTTATGAGATAGTGCAAATTGCTCTTTTTCATGTAAGATAGTCTTGTCATGTTTATTCAGAGGAATACAATAATCATTACACTTTATACATCATGTTTTATACAACTTATGTATGTATAAATGTTATATTTTACATTTCTAGAATTTGTCCCAAACACTTCCTCAGATATGGAAAATTGCCAATGTAAGTTTTATGAAAAACTGAATTTTCTATTTTCATGCAGAGCTGAAAATTTTTGTATCTGAGTGTTTTTGGTTTTTATCTTTTGCAATGATTATGTCTGTTTCAATTAATTCACTTTTAAAAATATATAATGACTCCACATACAAATGTACTTACATTTTCAAAAACCTTAAATGTTTGACCTTTAGTTTTGGTTTCTGCATGTTGGATAAAAACCAACCATATTTTGTTCTGTATCTTCCATGGAAGGTAAGATAACGTGTAATCATAAATGGTTGGCATAAATAGCTTTTAATTTTATGATCTTATAAAAGGGTATAATTTTCTATACCACATGCTCCAATAGCAGTGCCAAAAAAAATTGCTCATAGAGATGCAAACACTGTGATGTGTATATTTTTATATCACCCTCTTCATAAAGTTATCATTTTCTTCTCAGATGCAACCACCTCCCTCAGCATCCATGTCATTACATTTTGTCATTATCCGGGGGATTTTACTGCTACTGCAAAACTGTAAGCTGCATCTTTATCACTATACCTGATAAATGTGTATACTGACAAGCCCTCTTGACCCACAGCAGATATAATTCCAATTCACTCACTCTTATGAACCATAAGTTAAAATATAGCTCTGTTATATCAAATACCCATTAACTGTGAATGTGGGTCAAAAGAGGAACATTAAAGATACTATTATGGGCCAAATCTTTCAAAACACTGAGCAGGAATATGCTTAGATTTAGCTCTTACAGTATGTTAGGTGAAGATACAAAGCTTAAGTCTTCCCTTTGAATGCCTCACTCAGGAGATACAGAAAGGTCCTTTTGCAGTCTGGAGTTCCCAGGTAAGGTCAGGTATCCACATTCATTCTTCCAAATAATTGAGCAAAACTCAGGTTTGTTTGTTTGCTTGGTTTTTTGAAACCAGTTGTGAATCTGCCTGCTTTTTCAACAACTGCCTGTATGTTAAAGAAAAATTACTTAGGAAGAAAGAGATAGAGGTCCAGTTCCTTTCTGTGTGTGAGTAGATTAAAAACCATATTTCAATTTTCCACTTAAGTGCCCTAACCATTGTGTAAGCTAGTGAGTCTATTAGGATGGTTCCACTTTGCAGAACATAATTCAAGAATCATTGGGTCATACAAAGAAAACACAGAAAGGAGCAGAGTTTTGTAGCTTTAGTAGGTATAGACTTTACAAAGCTGGGAAGAAGCCTAAATCTAGTGCCAACTCATGGGACAGCTTCTGTGTTTTAACCAGTGGAATATGCCTATAAAGGCCATGTTTTTTCTTACACATTCATGTTAACTATTCTAATTCCTAAATTTATTCTTGCTTTTTCATTTCTTTATGAATTCTTTATTTTGCTGGGCCTTATGTAGTAGCTACAGTAGAAGAACTGATAGTTACCTTAAGCATCTTATTATATCATGTATTTTCATGGCAACTGCATGTCTTCAAATAGAAGAAAACACAGAAACCAGTTTTTCTACCATTTTGTTGAATCTTCTAACTAGTGATTTATTTAATAATTAGAATAGAACAAGTCCTTTATATGTATATATATTTACACACACATATATATACTTCAAATAGTTGCTTTAGAAAAGTTGCTCATAGTATTACAAGAAATCATGTATGCAACTGTTTCCATGTTTCTATTAATTGTTTAAGTAACAGAGCAGAAGGCTGCAGGAGGCATATGCAGCTTTAGACAAGAAAAGATCATCAAGGATTTATGAAGGTATGTGTGTTTGGTTTTGGCAGGGATTAAATACTGTAGAATATCATGCTAAAAAATCATGCCTGATGGCACAAAGTATTGATACTGTATGGCAATCTATGTAAGTACCTTGAAGGCTGGGTTTTGTTATCAGATTTCAAATTCAGGATTTACAAGGAGTGCTTTAGCAGAATCTCCCAGATATGTCTGTATAATAAACTTTTCAGATCCAGAAATTAATTTATGCCAATTTCATTACAGTAACATATATAAACACATGTATGTATTTAACAGAACTGGGACCTGTAAACACACATTCCATAACAGCATACAGGACTGAGGAGGTAGTGTGGGCTTCTTATCACTACATCTTAAATAACTTTTACTGCTACCGAACTGTGCCTAGTTTCCCCATGCTGCCAGATAACTGAGACTTTTAGGCAAGTGTTGCAATGTCTCATTCTTTACATCTGCTGTGTTGATGGGGAAATGCCTAGTAACTGATACATAAACCCCAGAGAAGTATGATTTCTGGGATTTCAGACAGTGAGACGTAAACATAAGTTGAACTTGGTTATTATACAGTGTCATGGTTTTGGCTGGGATAGAGTTAATTTTCTTCTCTGTAGCTGGTATAGTGCTGTGTTTTGGACTTAGTATGAGAATAATACTGATAACACGCTGATGTTTGATTGTTGCTGGGTAATGCTGAACTAGTCAAGGACTTTTCCGGCCCCCCATGCTCTGCTGGGTGCACAAGAAGCCAGGAAGGTAGGGGGCACAGCCAAGGGAGCTGATTCAAACTGGTCAAAGGGATATTCCATATCATATGACGTCATGCCCGGTATATTAACTGGGGGGAGTTGGCCGGGGCAGGCAGCAATCGCGGCTCGGGAACTGACAGCGTCGGTCGGCAGGTGGTGAGTGGTTGCACCGCTTGTGTTTTTCTGGGTTTTGTTCCTCTCCCTTGTTCTTTTACTCTTAATTATATTATTATTACTATTCTAATCATTGTTATTATAATTATTATTATTGCTATTTTATTCTAATTAGTAAACTGTTCTTATCTCAACCTATAAGTTTTCTTGGTTTTGCTCTCCCGATTCTCTCCCCCATCCCACAGGGGTGCGGGGAGTGACCAAGCAGCTGCGTGGTGCTTAGTTACTGACTGGGGCTAAACCATGACATACAGAAAAAAAGAAGTCTAGAAAGTTTACTGAAGCAAAATTATACCTGGACATTACAAGACCTGCATCTGGAATTTGGTTCTTAAAAACTCATATTCAGTGTTGCTTAGGGTTGTTTAACTGTGCAATCAATCAGCTTTTGACCTTAAAATTTTGTACATATTTAAAGATGTGTTTTTACACAACAGCAAATATTTATGCCTATCCCTAGCATGGAAACCAAAAAACCAGATCTTTTCCTGTTAGGCTATGTTTGTGCGCTGCAAAAGAGGCCAGGACTTATTCTCTATCCCCACAGGTGTGTGAAATGAAAAACCTGTACAGCTAGATTTTCTTCCATCTTGGAGCTGGCCTTGGCCAGGCTGTTTACAGTGTGTGTGTTATCCCCCAAACCATGTCTGAACCTATTCTGGTAGTGTGCTAGCTGGTGTGGGACAAAACGTGCTGAGGAGCATGCAGGCAGTCAAATAGCACAGAGGAACATGTCAGCATTCAAGGCCATGACTTGCCTTTTTAGTCTACTGGGATAGATGTAGCCTGAGAGGCACAATCCTGTGAATCTCCTATTCTTAGAGAATAATTTATAGAGCTCTTCAAGTTCCTATTGCCTGTAAAAGACAGTTGTCTGCCTTAAGAGAAATAACTTACTTTTAAGATGTGAGCTTTGAGGTGAAGGAACTGTTGTGCTTTTCTATTCACTATCCAGTGTCTTGGAGACCTTTATTTCTTGAGCTAATTCATCCTCATATTTCTTACTTTTGGGGAGAGTATTTCAGGGCTAACTGCAGCCTAAAGGTAAGAATACTTATCCAAAATGTCATAACACAGAGCTTGAGTTTTCTTTCTAATACCTGTTTGTGTAACAATTTTACATGAAATAGGCCTTGCCTGTGCTGTGCTATGAACTGGGGCTCATTCTCCTTGGATCACTTTTTCAACCACTTTGATGGAGAGTCACACTTCTCTGCAAGTTCAGGGTGTTGGTTTTGTTTTGGGTTTTTCTTTTTTTTACCCCAGTATAATAAGAGTTCTGTGGGATTAGACCCTTACTGAGCAGTTTTTGATAATTTTTTGATAAATAAGTTTACATGAAATTACGATTGTCTTTTTAGATAAAAAGTCAAATATTAATAAAAATATTTCAATTAAAAGACCTACTTTAATTGAACATATACTTCCCCATAACTCAAACAGCAAAAATAAAGGGGTTTTCAGGTCTCTGAAAATGAGTAAAAATTTGGTATCAAATTACATATTTATTTCTTATTTTTCACTTTCTTTTATGGGGGACAAATCTGATTAATACTGAAAATTGAAAATACTCAAAAAGCTTCAGAATGAAGCATTTTGACCTCTTGTAATATTTTTAATTTATTATAAAAGATGTTGATGAAATTGCCAAAAAGCCTTGTCCCATTTGGGTTAGGAACTATGCTTATGACTTATATACTTATCATAGTGAGTGTTAAATCACAAAAAAAAATATTTTTGTTATGAGTTTTAATGCATATCAGAAATATAATAATTGCTGCTTTAAAATTCCAATCTATAAGGTCATAGACAAATCTCTAACTAGCACTTTATCCTGCAGAAAAGTGAAGACGATGGCAAGTTCTTGGACTTGCTTGAATACTGTCTTCCCCAGTGTTTCACCACACATTTCTTGAGAACATCAGGAATTTATAAGACTTCATTAGTGTCACACGTGGATCCTTTCTTTTTCAACCTGTATTTTAGTGCACAGATATGCTTTTAGTGAATTATTATTTTTTTCCCCTTAATTCGTCAATGATAGGAGTCATCTTGCTTCTCTTCATCCTTCTAAAAGTTAAGTACCTATCAAGTTATCTGTGCCCTGTGATCTATTAAAAAATAACACCTGAAAATGTCTATTCTTTCCATCTGTCTTATGATCATACATCTTCAATCTCTTTTCATTGTCTCTGAAATCAAGTTAATCACCATAGTTTGTCTTAGGCTATATGCCAAATTTAAAGACAGTTAATGTTTGCCAAATAAATCTCATTCTGAGCCAGTGACAAATGGAACATCTTAGCCATCATATTTCTTAGTGAAAATTGTGAACATTAATTTAGAATATGCCCATAGTCTGAAGATATTTATATAGTTATTACTCATAAATACAACTTTCCTCTGAAATAAATGACATCTTACAGTGGGGTAAAAGGGGGATAAGAATTGATAAAATTGCAATTTTTCACTGCATGTTAGAGTTAGAGTTTTAACATTGTGTTCAGTTTTGATCAAACACAATGACTTACATTTGCACTTTAATAATTTCAAGAAAAGAAGTTGGAGATAAAAGACAAGTCTGATTAAGGACAAAAATTTCAAACATCAGAAAGTTTGTAAAAACTTTATATTTTCCAACACACTAAAAAATCTTCAGTAGGAAACAAAATGACATATCATTATATATGTATTTCAGACACGTACATCTACATCTGTAACATAACTTTTCAAAGAACATAGCTGAACTGAATATTCGTCTTTATCAAAGATCATCTTTTATCAAAATGATTTAGAATGTAGAGAATATGTAGACTGTCCACCCAATTATTTATTTATTTTTGTTTTTAAAATTCTTGACACCACTGCATTGTCATAGAAATTTTAATTATTCTGATTTCTTGATACAGACTAAGAAATAAGTAATGGAATTAATTATTCAAAATCCAAAAGATATGATCAGTTTTCACAAGTGCTTAGCTATCTTTTAGAGTAGAAAAAAATGGTTTTAGTGAGTTTCACTAAAGGTATGGTGTTCAGCAGGAACATTTGCTGCCTTACTTTCACTGAGAAGCTATTATATACCCTTATATAAGGATATATAATGTTGCAAATATTCACACTTTTTTGTTCAATCTAACACGATTATTGCCAATTAAATGTTTGAATTTTACAGGAAAACAAATGCTTAGAGAAACCCTCTAGCTTTGCAATAAATCTGTGGGGGAAAAGAGTGATTTTCTGATTGATTCAGGTAATATGAATAAATTATTAGTCCATAGAGTAGCAGAGAAAATTAATCTTTTGAGCACAATAAAATTAAAAGATTTTGGCTTGCCTGTTCTGAACAAAGTAAGATGAATTTTTAATACAGCAAATTAATTAGGCACATAATGAGGAATAGGATGCATAATAGATCTAATTCTGATAAATAGCAAAATAGTTCAGATCCTCAAGGAAATAAATATCATCCATCACAAACACACCTTAAATTCTGTTTATTGGGAAATAATGGTAATATATTAATGGTAAGAGAGCTTGCATAACGGAGTTAGATAAATTCTATTTGCTGATTTTGTTCAGTGCAATTACATTATGTGTTGACCCTCATCTGTAACTTTTTGTGAAATTGATTTTAGAACATTATTCATTTCTGAAGGTGTTAATGTACCATAAAGGATTTGTATTATCGTTAAACATACTGTCTACGCCAGGTGTTACATGTTATTTGCTTCTGCCCTGAAGATCATTTAACAGCTTATAAACCTTTATGGTCCCATGATGTTTTGGTACAATAATTTGCATCTTTAAAAAGATTTTGAGTGATGCATTCTAAAAACAAGTAACTAGCAGCATTTTTGTTATTAAAGTACATATATCTTGTTTTACAATAATGCTAGTTACAAAACTCAAGCAGTACTAGTATGGGAAACAATAAAGTTGATTAGAAATGTGAGAACAAATGTTTTGTCTAACATTTTAGAGCATAAAAGTATTTCAGAGCAGATTAGGGAGTTAATCAGTCTATGAAATTTTCTTTTATCAGATCTCCATGAGCTTAAAAAAATTATATAACTGTATTACTCTATTTCAATAGAAAATCATAGAGGCTATCTCTAAATCTGTTTTGAAATCTAGAAACTGAATATATATTAATCAGCTCTGATATAATCTCATCTCTTCTGTAACGTAGAAACAATGGAATAGAATTTTTAAAATTACTGATTTGACAGTTCTGTCACAACTCACACAGTTCTGTTACTCTGTGTTATTTTTATTTTAATGGGTATGTCTATGCACCAGAGGAGGCTACTCTGGGGGCTTATCTTTCTTGGTGCACACAGTCTGAACCACCATGGAAGAGGGACCCCTTGGGAAAAACTGGGCTCACTCCTTTCGAAGAACACTTCACAATGGGATGGTTAGGGAATAATGGAAACAACGGGGATTTTATACCAAGAAAGAAGCTTCCTCAGGGAAGCATGAAGCAAACAGGTAATCATCAGAATTTACAGAAGAAAAGAACATTTCCTATGGATCCTGAGAGGAATTTCGCTTGACAACTTATTCTTGATCCTCAACTCTGATCAGCCAGTACCTCCTTTCTATAACTTAAAATGTCCTGATATTTCTGACTTTGCTGTCTTAGTGGTCACCTGGTGGTCCAGGTAATCCAGATGCCTACTTTTAACTGTCTTTTTACCTCCAGCTGAAATTCTTGGGAAGGTCCCTACTGACTTAATTTTGTAGATCTTCCATTCTGAGTTTCTCTTTTCAACAAAAGGTAATGACAAAATTTATCACGTTACAATTGACATTTCTGAGATTTCTTACACAGCAATATTACGTCTACACAATTTATGCCCATCTATTCTATATGATGATTAATACATATTTGTAAGTAAAATAATCTGAAAATAGATGGTAAAACATACATTGACTTTTAGCAGTTGATGATGCAAGGTAATAATCATAAACCCCACTGTAAAACCTAGATTACTTTCCCATAGTTCTATTAACTAACAGTAAAAAGTCACTGTTTTATCTATATTGTCAGTGCTACTTATTTTCTTTATGAAAATATTCTATATACTCATGTTATTAGCATTGATTCCCTCTTCTCTAATTTAAAGTTTGGATTTTCTTAGTAGGAGATTTTGCATTATTCAGAGAGTCTACTTCTTTAACTTTCTATTAGAAGTTAAAGATTACAGCCTGTGTATAAATAATTATTTTACTCAAGAAAAAAAGAATACAAAGGAAAAACTCTATGCCCTCAGTACCATTAGGATAATTTGTATATATAATCATTGATATGCATTCTAAATAAGATACAGGCAAAGATAGTGATATGAACATTAGTCTGAAAGTCTTGAAGAAAAAGTTAGATAGCATTTAAGAAATGTTAGGTTTACCAATTTGATCTTCATGGCAATTATAGTACATATCATACTGAGCTATTTGCAGACACTTTTTATCAGGAAAGAAATTAATCTGTATTTCAAAATATGAAGGTATGGCTGCTGATACATTTCTACCCAGGAAAACGGAGGCTATTGTACAGCATACTGTATACTGCTTTATTATGAGCTAATATAAGCTCTTTGGTTCATTGCTCATTGTTAATAAAGAAGTCCTGAGAAAACAAATATTATGAACATTCAATGTTAAAATAACAAGAAGGAAAAAAAGAAAAGACTACTGAAAGTCTTATAATTATGCAGTGTTTAATCCTGTTAGCCAGAGTAATAAAAATGCACACAACTGCAAAACAGCATCAAGCCATCAGAAAAGATCTCTTCCATAAATCCTACTAATTCTCTGATAATAACCTTCTACAGAAGTGTTTTATGCCTTTCAAACAATGGCAGAATATGCTGGTCTATCTGGTCATATTCTAATCTCAGCCAAGGATATGTCTAGTACACAAAGAAAGAGAAAGTCTTTGGTCTGTTTTCTCTATTTAAAATAAAGGCTAATTGTTCTATTTGAGAGATATGTATGAAGCTTTTTCATATAGGTTTTATTACTTTAAATAGAAAAATGTATTTAATATAATAATGAGAAATAATAATATCATGGAGGAAAAAGATAAAATTATTCAAATATAAAGGCCATGATTAGATTTTTAACTCTTTTGTCTTTTTATTAGTTTTTTTCATTGATTCTGTATAAATATATCATCATAGGTTTAAAATTATGTTCAATTTTTGTTTTAAATTTCTTGTTTATCTAAACACAAAATAATGATTTATTAGTACATCTGTATTGTCATGGGAC
>VZTV01070851.1:4033-22531 GCA_013400875.1 Anhinga rufa | reverse complement strand
CCGGAGCCCCGCGGCCGGGGGGGGGCGGGCGGCCCCCGAGCCGAGCCCCGGAGGAGGCAGCTGCCGGGTGTTGCCCTCCATGTTGGCATTGTGGTGGTGGTGGAGGGCTGCGGGGGCCTCCCCGCGCTGCCGCGGGCCCGCCGCCCGCCCCGGCCCTGCCCGGGCCCGGCGCAGGTCTGGCACAGGTAACTTCCTTCCCCAAGTTGGACAACGCCAAACTCCGCGGCTGCGAGTTTGGCTGGTGCCTCTGCGAGCCGAACCCCAGACAGACATGGCCACCATTTTAGAATGCAATACACAGTGGGAAGAGTAATAGGCCTTCATCTTCATCATCATCACCGCGGCCGATGGTGTAGCGAGCTCAAAATTGGGGTGCGAATTCTGATTTCCTTTTGTTGGTCGACTCGATTTACTGAGAAATACCGTAGAGAAATCTTGGAACCGTAGTTTGTGTAGTCATAATGGTTAGTTCGTCTAAAGGCGTAAACGGCCACACTGGTGAGGAGAGGGGCTTCTCGGAGTGAAAACCGAATTAACGAGCATGTTTGAATCATCTTTATTTTGCGTGAATTGCTCCTTCTTGAAGTGCAGGGTGGTGCAAGTCCGGGGCGGTGCAGCTGGCTTGAGGTAGTTAATGTGACGGCAACAACTAGAATGCTAAACGGACTGAGAGCTTTAAATCTCACCCAGAGAGAGGAGAAGCTGACAAAACGTTTCTGCAGACTTGAGTTTTGCGAGCGAGACTTTGAGTTCAAAGAAATAATGTTCAGAAACACATGCTCCTCAGTTTCATGTTTTGATCATTGCCGGGACTCCTGTTGGTAACCATCCTTATCCTTTTCCTTCCGAATTAAAATAGAAGTAACTTGCTGCGTTACTGCCTGAGACGATAGAAATGTTTGTAGCAGATTGAATAATGCAAACCTCATCGGAGAGGACGATGTTTCTGTTTTCTGGAGGAAGAGTCCTGGTTTGCAGTGGTACGAACGCACACAAGAACGCTCTTGAAATGTGTGTCTAGGTTCAATACGCCAGTGCCCCTTTTCATGCGCTGTAGGCAAATGCTGACACAGTTAAGGGGGCAAGATGGTTTTCATTACACAGTCAATGGTGAACTTTTGTAATATTTTTGAGTAGAATAATCTTCTTGGGTTGTATACTGTCAATGGGATTCAGCAACTGTGAGCAGAACAGAATTTTTATGAAGGTTTTTTCTCCTGTGATTTGTTTTAAAAAAATCTCATCTATGTTTCTTGGCTGCTTGTATAAAAAGCCCAAACCCTCTAATAAAGGCTTCTTGTAAGGTATCTGTCGGAGACTCATAAACGAATAGCTCTCCTAAGAATTAATTACTTACTACCACTGCATTTTCAGCATGCTCTCATCCTCACTTACTAAAGAGCTAATACCTGTCTGCATTTATGATTGTACATTTCACTGAACGTATTTAGAAGTAGGATGAAAACAGTTGGAGCTGCTGAGGGCTGAACACCTCATAGTTGCACGGGGCCTGGCTCTCCTGAGAGCTTTGCTACCATGGCTCTTATCTACCCTAGATAACTGGATGACTTGTGCAAGTGCAGTTGCTAGTTCACCAGCTGAGAGCATAGAGGGAGCCCTTCCAAATCTACCAGAAAAAGCCTTGAAGTTGACGTAGTTCCTGGCCTTCCTCCTGAAAACAGGAGATGCACTGAATATTCAGTTATTGTTCTTTTCTGTGTAATTGAGTGGTTTATAATACTGTGAGCTACAAACTATATCGACCTTTTCACAAAATCATATACGTTCCAATTGAATGCATTGGTTAGCGACAGCCGAGGTTTGAAATCCTCACGCATCCAAGCCTGTGTTCTTAGCCTGGCTACGTGCTGGTAAGCAGGTAGGCAGCACTGTGAACTGTCAGGATCTGTGCCGGAAAAGGAATTAAAAATTTGATCGTTGGGCTTGCATTATTTTAGCTTAAACTCTGCTGGGTAATTATCAGCAGGTGAATTTGCGCTTGTGTCTCTGAACCGCAATACGGAATAATGTTATGTGAGACTGGTGGTGCCCAGCTGTAGCTTCACAATATGATTCATGAAGGAATCCTTACTCCTAAGCGAGCTTTGATGTTCCAGCACCCAACCACAAAGAGGAGAGCTCCCTGTCCTCTGAGGGACCAGGGTCATCTCTTTCTCTGGTACTTTGCTGCTAGTATTAGCTGGGGACCAGGTAAGCTTGGGGAAAGCCACATCTGTGGTGGCTTCTCTTGTGTGGCAGGTTTGGAGGACAGTGAACTGTGTTGTGAGTGGGGTATTGAGGTATCGAATGTACTGTAGACATCCAGGCAAAGATAGTGGTTCCTGGGTGATTGTTACATGTTCGTGGGGTGAAAGAACGTCCAGGAATATAACAGGAGATATAATTTCTGCACAGCAGTTTCCAGTTGAGCGCTCAAAAGAAGCTTTCTTCCCTTCATTCCAGTTCAGTTTGTTCCAGTTGTCAATGATGACTTAGTTTTGCTTGTATTTGGGTGACTCTGGGATACTGCAATGACTGTCTTATAGAGGGTGCAACAATAACCACATTCACTGTTTTGTATGACGTGGGAAAGCAAAGTGAAGGCTTTTTGTCAACAGTCCTGAGTGTGAGTAGACAGTCCTGTTGGCAGCAAAGTGTTCAGATGAGATACGGGGCTTTACTAGCAGTGGTTGCTTAATGTTGGGCAGTTAATGTGCTGTGTAAATTAGAGATGCTTTGACTCTTCACTGCTGAACTGAAGGTAGGGAACTAGATGCAGAAAAGTGGGTGGTGTAAAACCCTTTTGCAGTCCATCGTGTGTGGTGTTGCAGTTAGGGTTTTCTCCTGTGAACTGAAAACATCAGTTTTTGAGATTTCTTTAAATTGTAATATGGAACAGTGGTTTATTTTGAAACTTGGCACGTCAGGTGGTGGCCTTACTTTCTGGAGGATTTTATGATGGCTCTGCAATTTACGGGGGCCATTTAGAGGAATGAAATGAAGTATTGCTTGAGAATTATATCATTATTATTTGAAGGAGGTAGTTAATAGTAATTAATGAAATCAGTCTAATAAATTTGAAGCCTAGCTTCAAGAATTAAAGGTAAAATGTAGAGCATCTGATACCATTCCTGCTCCAAGTTGTTCTTGAGAATGGACTCTTCCTTCCGCTTCACTGTGTAGTTGCTTTATTGCCATGAAGAAATAGCCAATAACAATTACTTAAGCCTTACTTACCATATTAAACCATTTCAAAATACACAATATTGTACAATATACTAGAAACATTGTAATTTCCCCATGACCAAACATGAAAATTGAGACAATTCAAGCTACATTTCATTGCTTTATATAATGTGAATATGGAGAAGTACAGTTAAGGCCTCCAAGTAGCCTTAAGTCTGCCCTGATAAAACTAAGCATTTTAAGATTAGAAAGTCTGTATTAATATAGCTGAAATCTTGAAGGAATTGACACTGGAGTTCTCTAAACTATTGACTCGCATTATTCAGTAAATCCTGGAATACTGGGAAACTTTCAAGAGGACAGGAGGAATTAACTTCACTATGAGTTTAAATTCCTTATGGGTGCAAAAGTCATTGACCACGTCACGCTCCAGGGTAGAATGGCTGGTACAGTCCCGAATAGGCACTCGAAAGGTGATAGTATGAAATGTGATTGTATGAAAACTGGCCTTGCCAAATTAGTTATATCATTTTCTATGAGACTATGTATTTGGTTAAGTCAGTTGTGTTGTCGTGATCCGAGATCTATAAATTAACTGACTGTGTTTCAGTGTTCTAATTGTAAAAATTGTTATTGTGCAAAATTGATATCGTGCTGAAGGAATCACAAATCATTACAAATTCTCATTAACAGTTGAAATAAAGATGTGTTTCTAATGGTCTTTCAGAACCTCAAGCCAAGGGTGTCTAATTTTCATTAAAAGTCTAGAAGAACAAAAGAAATTACTCCGTATAGCTCACAGGTTTACGGCGGGTAGCTCATTGTTATAGAGGGATCCCAATTGCCTAATAAACGATGGGTGTTATGAAACAGTAATCACTTAAGTGAGGCTCAATGTGAGGTTTTACATTTAGGAACAAAGGAGCGTAGGTCAGCCTTAGAGGAGAGAGGATTATAGAAAAAGAACTGTGGAGCCTTGTGGAAACCAGTGTAATGGTAGAATGGATGCTTTGGCTGAACTGATGAATGCAGCTCTTGAGGTTCTTGGTGAAAAATAGGATGATTTTACTTCTGTGGTAGCTTGAGAGTAGAAAACACTGCATTCAGAGTACTGCACTCATTTGAGAATTTTTAAAAGATTTGACAACTAGAGGGGATACAGAGTAGTGTCAGGAAAGTTCTGCACGTGAAAGAATGAATTTTGAAAAAACTTAACCTTAACAAAGCTTGAGTGGTGAAACCTAAAAGCACAGGGCTTCTGAGAACTGAGGCTGCCTCTCCAGGGATGTATTTTCAGGAGCAATGTTGATTTAAACAGTGTCTGTTCAGGCTGCTCATTCAGCTGATCGCTTGACTTATTTTCATTTTTATGGAGAAAAAGAAAACACAAAGCAAACCAAAACCCCTTCATTAAACTATGGACTAAAACCAATTCACTTTTGGAGGAACTTTGAGGGCTTTGGCAATCTCCTGGTGCTGGAGTTGTAAAACATACTGCTGCTAAACCAGGAATTAATGCAGAGAATTGTTATACTTAGGCCTGAACAGGAAGTTGGTTGTGATGATCCCTCTGATTTGATAATATACAGAGGCACAGTCAGTTGATTTTTATCAAAAAGAAAATGGAGCCATAACTCAATTACAATACATAAGTGATTTTTCTCTTCATAGGGAGAAAATCATAGGTACTGCGTTGTTTGTCAGTCGTGACAAGAAGCGCTGGAGCCGCTGGTTCCTGTTCAGCATGAGCCGGGCTCACTTGAATTAGATGGCAGGGCATGCATTTTTACCTGTGAAGGTGATCAGCTGTTGGGAAAAGAACGAAGGGGTGTGGTGGATTTGCCCCTTTCTGGCACTTTGGGATCAAGAATGGGCAGCTTTTTGAGAAGAGATGTTTTAGTGCTGAGGTTCCTGTTCACATGCTGCCAAATTACTGTGTGAAGAAGAACGGATCAGTCTCCAAAGCTCATGAGGAAATGCATACTTTAAGTGAAGAATTTGCTGCGTTCAATACAGGGGTCGTACAGTGAAATGAGGTAAATTCAGAGTAGACTATTTACTGGTCTCCTCTGATGTGTAGTTATCAGGAAAATATGAAAAAGGAGTACTAATGGCAGCTGCCATGTGCAGCGCTGCTGCGGTCACCAGAGGTACGGTTTCTGGTCTTCAGAACCACTGAAACATTAGTCTCCTTAAAAGATGAGAATATCCTCTCCTTGACCCCCTCTTCCAGTGAGGGGTTTCAAACACACTCCTCAGCTCATAGAAAATGTAAGATTAAATAATTTGGTCTGGAACTCTCTATATGGGGCAATAGTAGCGGCAAGTTTAGGGAGTTCTTGTAGTTTTTTTGTTTAACTTGAGATCAAGCGTCAGTTAGCTAAAAGTCAAAATTAGTTTCAAACTAAACCTAACTCCCCCAGCATTGAAACTAAAGCTGCCAGTGAATGAAGCTAACTTATGCCTGCGTATCCATTAGATGTGCTTTCTCTCAAGCCCAAATTACTGGGTTATATCAGCGAACTGCTGGGGCAGAGTGCTGCGTGCGTGTTCAGGAGACCAGGTTGTGTTTTTAAAAGCCAGGGAGAACTTCTGGGATCATACAGCCTGCCACCCTTATATGTGTCTGAGTAAATGCTCTTCACTGAAAGTAGGTGCTTTACAAGTGAAAATGAATCTGAGCAGCTCGAGTGGAGAGCGTTGTCCATAGCCAGGGTAGGAGGTTGCTGCCATTGCAGCAGCAGAAGCCGCAGGGGAGTCCCTGGGGCAGAGGGAGAGACCTGGTCAGCTGAGGCTCCGTGGCTGCCAAAGGATGGAGCCAGCAGCATTATCCAGAGCTGGTCTGCTTCTGTGCTGCGATGGCTGTTAAATTCAGATCTTGTCTTAATCCAAGTTACGTTGGGATTAAAAATACAGGTTTGGAAGCTGTTGGTTACAGATCTGAAGAGGACAGAGACTGTGTCCAGAGGGCTGTGATGAGAATGCTCCAGAAACGGTTGTCTGCACTGCTCACCAGTTGGATGTCCTCTGGGAACGTACTGTGGGATCAGACCAAAGGTCCACCGTACTGCTCTTGAGTGAAGATGGCAGTAGCTCTTGGGGCCAGGTGCCCTTGGCCACTGATAGCTGCCTCAGGCCCCGGTACTGATGGGTGCTCTGCTTCAAGGTCTAGGTCAGCGCCTCGAAGGTGAATCAGTGATCTTGGATTCGCTGCCAGTGCAAGGACTCCAACGTGCCAAGCACCTCCAGCTGTTTGCGCAGTGCTGCTGGTACATTGCTTATCCTCGCCTGGTGCTGCCAGAGCCTCTGTATCTGTTCCTTGCATGCAGTCACCTCCATGGAGAGAAAAATCCTGTATATAAACCCTGCTACCTATTTTGTGTTGATATTCAAACCCTATGTATAATTTCCATCCTCTACCTTTGGTTCCCAAGGAGCAGCTGGCTCTGACACTTGAGAATCATCTCTAGTTTACCTAAGCTTTTATTCCTCTCCAAATTTGGAGCTGGCACAGAAACACTGGGATCTAGAGAGGTAATTCCCTTTGCAAGCTCATCTTTGGCTGTGGTTCTCAGGTGGGAAGGATTTGTGGTTGTGTTTGTTCTCCTTTGCTAGTCTGCAATACATAACAAAGACCAATTTTGTCTCAAATGAGAAATACTCCACCAAGCTTACGTTATTGAAGATTTCTGCGTGTAAGGTATGTTACTGCACTCGGGGCCCCTTCTCAGCAGGGAGGAAATCAATGTTTTTGTTGGAAAAATCACCTACGCTCAAACTGACCAAGCAAGGACTGTGTCACCACAAACTAGGTTAGATGGTGATTGGAGTTACCAGTTACTGTTAGCCTTTTAACAGGGTCAGAGAGGGCTTAGTTCCTGTTCAGAAGGAAGCTTTGTGGATGACCCACTGACTGCTGGGGTGATAAATGGTGGCGCACATCAGTTTTGCATAGATTTAGCCATCCGAGTTTCTTTTGAGTGTGTTTTTAAAGTAGTCATAAAACCATGAGACTAAAAGGGACCTCCTGAGTCACTGAGTCTGCTCCCTCCCTCTCAGAGGCAGCAATCACGTAACACCTTTGCAAAAGCAAGATCATAGATCTGGGAACAAAGAATGTAGGTCACGCTCGCAGGGTGGGCATCCTGGGAAGCAGTGAATTGCTATAGTTAACTGAATGAATATGTGTTTCTCTGGCAAGAATTGCTAAGATATTCTTTTGGATCTTACTATGAGACGCTGTCTAGCAAAATAATGAAAGTGACGTCTTTTTTGTGTCTGACATTGGAGAGATCACAACTAAAACGCTGCTTCCAGTTTTCAAAAGATGTTGAAAAAATAGGAGAGGCTTCAGAAGAAAGCCTGAGGAAAATCTTTATTTGCGGGGCTGGAAAGCTGGTCCTGTAAAGAGAAAAAAAAAAAAGGTATTTGTTTACTGAAAGATGTCTTGAAACATTGCTTCCAGGAAGCATTCATGAGTAGCTTCTTGGACAGTAAACAAACAAGATATTTGGTTAAAAATGAGATGGGGCTAAGGGAAGAAGAAAAGTTGAAGCTAACTAACTTGTAGAACAGCTTACCAGTGACAGTGGTAATTTCTTGTTCACTTGAATTCAAGGGGGTGGTTAACTTTTAATTAGAGAGTGAGTTTGGATGAGGTGCAGGGTTTACCAGCTGAAATTATATGAAGCCTGCCATTGCTGCAACAATGAATATGGAAGGAGGAATATAGAAATAGTATAGAAACAGTTCTCCTGACCAAGTAGTTTGCATTACTACTTGAAATGTTAATGTGATTCTGAGAGTATGCCTTCTGCACAGCTAGATTTGTCTATAAAGTTTATAGAAATGTTTGAAATTTTGATGGCAGTGTTGTTTTTGCGTGGATTTGTATTCGAGTTTATGCTGCTAGGTCTGGTTAACAAATGCATGCTCTTGTAGGCAAATGATTTTGTGTGTCTCTTGCAGGCTTCTAACAACCGTGTGTGGGCAATAGAAAGCAACAAAGTCATTTCAGATGAAGAATCTGGGCAGTGTAAAACTCTTGATTTTTTTGCAAAATTCAGGTTTTCTTGCTTTTTGCGTATCCTTAATCTTAGTGTTTAGCGTGGTTGTTGAAAGAAACTTAAATTTATCTTTTTAATTATTTTTTTTTTAAAAAAGAAGTGGGGTAATTCAGACCAGTTGCTTTTGAGGACCTTGCAAGTGCACGCTGGATGGAAACGGCTAGCCTCACAGATTTCCCAGATACAAACTTAAGGGAAGTGGGCAGGCAGAGTTGGTTTGTGCGTGCTCTTTTCTTCCACAGCAAAGCTCATCATGCGGATCAGTAGATTTGCAGAATTAGCCTTGCCACGAAAAAGCTCCCTCTTGTGGTGCTGCTGCATTTCCAAAGTGCATAAAGGCATTTCTTTCAAAACATCTGTCTCTTAATACTGCTTTTAATGAACATCGCATTTATCTTGGTAAGTTGTGCTTCAGAATGTAAGCAAGCTTCTTGTTGAGTAAATAATATTGAAGGAAGAAGGGTCGGAACCATCTTGTTTAGGAGTTGAGGAACTTGCCATACCCTGGAATATAAGATGATAAATTTTATTCTCATTGGTTATATCAACTTCTAGTAGTTCAGATGCTCCAAAATGAACTGTTTGTGACTTTGAAATGGATCGATGATAGTCAGGATGGCCTGTTTACTATGCCTGCTGTAATTTGTCCAAATGGTGAATGGCTTTGTGTCTGTAACTGTGACTAATGTCATATGAAACAGTTTGTGATAAATGGGATGTGCAGTAGTGTGTTTCTAAAGTCAGAAATCTTTTTATAATGATCTAATGTGACCTATTACATAATATATAGCATGCATTTCCCTCAGCTCTACCTGCTTAAAAATGTCGAAAGCCAGAGTAAATCCACTGGTACATCTCATTAAGCCATTTTTCCATATCTCAACAGAAGTTCTTGCAATTACTTTCTTGTTGTTAAATTTTTGTGTCTAGTTGATGGACCCATCTGCCTGATAGACTGAAAAGCCATCTACTGAAAGTCCTGTATCGAATAGATAGAGTTTCCAAAGCTTCTCTTTGTAAAACAGCTGACGTACTGTCAGTCTTCTGGTATGCATATTGCTCATTTGGTATCGTTAAACTGCAGGGTGCAGAAAATACCTGTTGTGGAAGCCTGTGTTGTCTGGAGTTGTTATTTTTTTCTGATGAACTATAACTAGTGCTTTGCTAGCGCAAGTGTCTTTGGCCAAAAAGGAAAGAATTTCCCAAATCGTACACCAGGCATTAATAAATAGGCGATGTATGGAGCTAATCAGCTAATTTTGGAGTAGTATGTTTCGGTATGGCATGTTGTGAATGAGGTTTTTCTGTAAGATAATGCACATAAACTTCTTCACTTGCTTTCATAAGCAGAGGGGACAAACTTGCTTCTGTCCTATCTGAAGACCAGCTGCTTTCTAGCAGTGGGTCCTAAGTCTGCCTCTGTCCTGGGGACCCTTGTATCTTTATTTTTTTAAGATTGAGCATGAGCTGGAACCTGTAGGGACAGGTAGGAATCCAGTTCCTCCTGTTGTACCCCAGTGGCGCGCAGGCTTTCCTCTGGGCTCCTCCCCAGAGCAGCAGATTCTGTGCCAGGGGACACGTGGCCCAACCTGGAGTCTCCTGCGCTGTCCTCTCCCTTCTTTGGCTTTACTGATGGTCTGCCAGTAATTTATCTGCAAACGATAGCCCTGAAGCACAGCGTCAGGCTCAGTAGCAGCGTTAGAGGTAGTGTCATTGCCTGTGTGAGCTGAATTCTTGCTCCTGTTCTTTTTATTCCTCTTTCTTGCCCTCTGCAGATCCACAGGATCCAGTTTTAGGGCAATGCGTGACCTAGAGACAGCCTTGGCTTATTGCTTAGCTAAGCAGTCAGTCAGCACGTGCCTCTTTGTTTTCATTTACTCTCTCAGCCTAAGCAGAGCGCTTAGGATCTTACAGCTCTCCCTTTGGCAATTTAATTTGGTCCCCAGAATGTCCCATGAGTGTTCTGTGTGTCATTATGACTGAGTGTCCTCTCCTGGTTTGGTTGCCTTTTTTCTGTCTTCATGTACAGAGCAAACTCCAGATTTGTGCCTAATGATGTAACCTGTTGGTTCTGCTTGAAAGTCAGATTTGCTGTGTCGAAGTACCAAACCAAGTCTTGCCCTAAATGTTCCCAGTCATGTTTCTCATCTTGCACTTTGAGGGCCATCAGATATCAGGACCCTACAGAAGAATGCTAAACGTTTTCTTTATCAGACTTAGAATTTTCATTGCATTTGGTGCTCTGGCAAACAAAAATGTAGGGTTAATTTTATCTAGTTGTTAAAGAACACCGTGCCATTGGACAACAGCGTTGTGCTTACGAAAATGATTGAGAAGTGTGTCCCACAGGTTGAGGATTAACCATCTTGATTGTTTGTCATCCTGATCCCCCTATTGTCATCTAATTTCCAGTTCAAATTTCAGCCTGGCCTTGCCAAGTTTTAATGTCCTGAAAATGCCTTGTAGGATCCGAAAACTTCTCTCATTACTAATTTGGAGGTCTGGGTTAGTCAAATTGATAAAACACATAGATTGGCATCTCTCTTTGCTCTTCAGGCTTTCCGTGCTCTCGGTGACTCTTGTATCCCTCCTCTCCAGTTGTGAAAATACCAGATTCTGCCATGGGCTTGCTCTAGTGCCACGGTGGGGTTGTCATAATACAGAATTGAGCCTGGAGGTTTGCAAATCCTTTATGGTTGTTTTTGACACTGGTTAGTTTAGCATGCCTGCTAAAATAACAAATACTCTGCTTGTGACGCTGCTCTTATTAAAGTTTCCCTAGTCTGCAGGCATTAAGGAAACATCGTTCTCTTTCCTGGTAGAAAGCTCTTGTCTTACTCCACTATCAGTAGCTCTTGTGCACATTATCTTCATTCTGTAATTAGTGATAAGAAGATAGTTTTATATGTAATAAATTACTGTGAAGTTTAAATAAAATCTAATTTGGTTTATTGAAGCGGTGTATTGCCAAACCAACTGCATGTGATAGATGTCAGAGATCTAAAAGATAAAATTGCTTTATGGTTGTATTTATAAATAACACTACAAGTTGCAGGTATTTTGACAAAGTAATAATAATATTTTTAATTAGTCATATTCCAGCTGTCCCTGAAAGTTTGCACACAGGGAATTAAGAAAAGGAGCTTTTTTTTCCCCTGTTCTTTAGTGCAGCTGCTGTTTGTTTTGGAGACCAGCATTTATGAAGGCTAACTACTGCATTTGTCCTTCATGAGTGTTTAAAGTCTCTGCTATTAAATGTTAGCTGTCGCGGTCAGGGCAGGCGTTGTAGTTTGGATCACGGTTTACAAAACTTCACTTTGTTCTGTGTTTTACGTGGTAACATACTGAATTTGTTAATAACAGCGATGCCCTATCTCAGAGTTGTAACTGTTTTTCTCTTACTCCTGTTTGAAGTGCTGGGTGCGTTTGACAGATGGAGATCTGTCCGGCAGACGCAATCCTCGGCAGTCATACATGCATTTGGGAATGGGCTTGGGCAGGGGACGGTTGTCGTGAGACTGGGGCGATAGCCTGTGCCATACCCTTAGCTGCCCCACATGGGTGGGGAGAAGATGGGCTGACTCAGTGTGCGACTGAAGGCTCATCTTTGAGGACAGGTCCTTAGACCCCAGATGCCATTTATTTCATGGTTTCAATATCTGTCCCTTTTAAAAAGGCACAATGAAATATTTAAGAGGTGGACAACGAGATTGGCAGGAGTTAACTCGGCTTATTTAATTTTTCGCTGCTTTCTAGGCTTATTCAACATGAAGTAATTTGGAAACAAAAGCAGAAGCGCAGCAGGGTGCGATGGCTGACAGGTTGGGATGTGGCCCTCGCCTGCGGGGAGGTGCTGCGCAGCCACTGCACTGGGACCCTGCCGTGTGCTGGAGGGGCATGTGCTGTGCTGCTTGGGGCTGAGGAGGGTTTGGAAACCATGGACACCCCTTCCGTGCTTCGGGCTTACCTGGCTTTTTACTGGCATATAGGGAAGTTTCCTTCATTTTCCTTGTCTTTTGATGAAGCTCTTCTGTTTTTTCCAGGACTGGCAGCCTCCATTTGCATGTGATGTCGATAAGCTTCACTTTACACCAAGGATCCAGAGGCTCAATGAATTAGAGGTACACTGTAAAGCTGAACATTGCTTCTGCTCCAAAATGTTGAAATATTTTTTTGAGAGGTGGTGTTTTCCAGTGGATTGACCTTGAGCTCACAGCACTCAGGACCTCTGAACATCAGTTTTTAATTAGCACAGAAATTAATCTGTTTCAGAACCTAGTTAAAAACATACCGAGCATAAAAAGTAAAGTTAATGCTCGTTAAAGGAAAAGTAAAGTTAACGCTCATTAAAGGAACATAATTTGGACGTTTTTCACACAGAGGTGCTTATAAGTGGTTAAACTCAAATCCTCAAGTGCCATAGATGAAACGTTTACAGAGTGCTTTAAAAATAACAAGCCATTTGGAAGAAACAATTAGAAAATCTGGATTCAGTTGGTGCAAAATTTTGCTGTTCGCAAGCACTTTCATTCACTGCTTTCATGAACTCAGACTAGAAGAAGGGAGTGGCGAGGAGTCCTGGTTAGCTCGCTACTGGTACAAATTGGAATGACGGTGACTCTTTGCCTGCCTGATTTTTCTCATGATGCTGGCTTTCTAAAGTCCTGATGTGGTTGTGCCAGGGTAAGGCCTTGAATGCTGCCTTCGGATGCTAAAAAAGAAAGATTTGTCTGGATGCAAGCTAGTTCAGAGCTCTTGCTGGAGTTTTAAGAGCAAGCTAGTATGAATAGACATGGCCATTTTTATCTTAAGAAGAGAAAAATGTGGTAACACTGAAATGCTTCAGAATTAGTCCACTACTCTTTAACACAGCAACAGTCCAATTATCTTACTGTGTGAATTGCTGTGCAAACAGACTCGTTGGCTTTCCCTGCCCTGATGGGTTTATATCCATAGAAATTAAATAAATGCAGTTGGGAGTGAAAAGGGCTAACAAAAAAACCAAACCTTTTTGGTGTGTGTTTTTGGGGGTGGGTTTGTTTGTTTTGTTTTGTTTTGTTTTGTAATAGTATGAAAACAAAAACATTGGTTTATTACAAATAAACTATTAAATATATTAGAGCAATAAGTGTAATAAATCCTAGCAATGCAGTTAGTTCAGGTTGTTTTTAAGTGGCAATAACTCATAACTCATTGTTTGTCTGTTCTCAGAAAGTACTTTTCTAAATGAAGTAAAAGTTAACAAAAATGACTTGAGGAAAGACTGGCATTATCTGTATGGAATTTTTTTTTCCTGCATATGATGAGAGGAAAAAAAACCGCAAAATTATACTTGCTGAGGCTGCAACAGTATAAACACAAGAGTTCAATCTACATTTAGGATGCAGTTCATTTTTTTTGCTTTTTTCAGGCCCAAACTCGTGTAAAGCTGAATTTTCTGGACCAGATTGCAAAGTTTTGGGAGCTTCAAGGATGCACCCTGAAAATTCCACATGTGGAGAGGAAGATCTTGGATTTATTTCAGCTTAACAGAGTAAGACCGTTAAAAGGGAGGAACTCTTCCTAAAAAGATGCTGTGTTATCTCAGTTTCTGGGATGGTATCACAGCTGTTCAAGGGAGATTTTGGGATATATCTAAGCTGGAAAAAGTATTACTTTGTTAACCTAACATAGCTAATGTGACAAAATAGTATTGTGGGAGTTTCCATGTGAGCTAGGAGATCAAATTAAATTTCCAGCCCTTCTTTAAAGTTGAACTTGAATACAAACTGGTCAAGAACAGATTTAGGCTTAACTGAAGGAAGCTTCTGAACAATGACAGCAGTGAGGAAAAACATTTTTCCATGAGAAATATGGGAGAAAAAAATCCAATTACTTTTAGGATGAAGCTTGTTAAACTTCTGGAGAAGTGTACGTATTTTGATAGCAAGGGATGGGACTCACTGACCCCAAGGATATGTTCTCTCCATTTCTTTATGTTTAGGATAGTTTTTATTTGGTTGATTTTGAGCCTATTTCATAGTACTTGTTCCAGTGAGAAGAACTGGTTGTTCTGTGCTAGAAAGTCGTGTTGGAATACAAAGTAGAGGCGTGACAAATTGCAGCCAGACAAATTCTCAAAAGTAGGCTGAATCACTGTTTGGTCATTTAATAAAGGTGCTGACTTGTTTGTAAAGTAATTCAACAAGTTTACGCTTTCTGAATAGGTTATATGTTACATGTTCCAGTTAGAGCTTTTAAACAACTTTCATGGTTTGGTTTGGGTTCTTTTGGTTGTTGGTTTTTGGTTATGTTTGGTGTTTTGTTTGATTTGGTTTTTTTAATTTGTGTTTTTCTGCTTTAAAATAGCAATTGTGGTGGTGTCTTTTCTTTTAAACTAGCAGCGCTTTCCTTAAATGCTGATAACTTTAGTATTAAATATATGACCGTTTTGTTTTCACTTTTTAGCTAGTTGCAGAAGAAGGAGGATTTGATGTAGTTTGTAAGGAGAGAAAATGGACCAAAATAGCCACTAGGATGGGATTTGCTCCTGGCAAAGCTGTGGGTTCACACATCCGTGCACATTACGAGCGCATTCTGTATCCTTACAACTTATTCCAGTCTGGAGCGAGCCTGTTGGTAAGCTATATTGAAGCTAACTGAAGCCCAATTAATTTAGCAGCCAGCCTGTTATTTTTTTATTTATTGATGGAACATTTCCAAAGACTGCATTTTATGCTTTATGGCATGCAGGTGACAAGATGCAATCTGTGGCATTGCTGCAATCAATTCAGAAAGCCATAGGCAAACTTCTAATCAAAAGTAAAGTTTTTAGAATTACTCTTCAAGGTAACCTCTTACCAACTGCTGTGAATACTACCTTTTTGTGTTTTCTCTCTACAATTTACAGAAGCATCATGATAACAGACATTCAGACTTCCTATCACGATTTCTTTAATGCTGTTCTGTCAAATGCAAAATACTACTTTATTCACAGATCTTTATAGGTCCATCTCTCTGATACAACAGGAGTGCTGTGGGTCTGTATCATTTGTACATAGAATGACTGAAGGACTATATCGAACCGTGGCAGTTTGTGGCAGTGACTTTCACTAAAGGTGTCCAAGAATGCTTCGTGGATAACACAGTGTAGTTAACAGTATGGCTTTTGACTTCTTTCAAGCTTAAATCTTCATCCTTCCTGCTTAGATTTGACCATTAAAAAAAAATTCAGGGTTGGTTGAGATTGGAAGCAACGTAATCTGTGATGAAGAATAGAGCTTTTCTTATAGAGTAGTCGTCATTTATTTGGAAAACCAAAATAGGTTGCAGTTTCCAACACTCTTGCCATGATGATCTTCTGAGGAGAGGAATATTGGCCTTTTTTAAGCAGTAAAAGCCTGAACCCTGTTACAAGCATGTCTTAATCTACAGAGATCAACACTAGCCTTCTACATAAAGCTACCAAAATGAGGGAGGGATTTGACATAAGTCAAGAAAGGTCGGAACTGAAGGCTTTTTACTTAGCTAGTGATGATTGCTTTTCAGCGAACAGTTACATTCTGCAAACCATTCAGAAAAAGTAATTTAACTTGTGTAGGTTTAAGTGTTTTACAAATGGAGGATAAGAACAAAAGGTAGTTGAAGATAAAGATCTTCATGCTAGGGAAACTATTTTAGCAAAAATATTTTGCCTTGCCCCAAACACATTCATGTTACACAACGGAAGGCAACACCATTTTCTGAAGGCATTTAATTGAAAACTTCGCATTTTTATTAGTTCTGAAAACTGAGGATTCTCATTTTTCTTGAAGCTGGTGTGTTTTGTGACACCTCACTTTGCTTTCATATTTATAAGGTGCAATTTCACAGCGAAAGGTCTAATTAAAAGTTGTAAAACAGTTAACATGGTACCACGCTCCCCATGTGAGTGTCTGTCATGCCGTTGATGTTTCTATTCATGGTTTTCTCAGTAGTGGACCCTTTTAGAAGAGAAAAGCCTTCTCACATGAGGTCAACACTTCTTTTAAACATAAGTTTCCAAGCTCCGTCTTGCAATGGGCGTCTGACATTTGTTCCAAACTGATGTGTTTAGTGGATGCAGTTCTGGAAAAGCTATGTAGGTATGGTAAACTTCATTTTTTAACCCCCCCTCCTCAAGCTGTTAAAATATTCCCCTCCCGTATGTGGCAGAGATGTGTGTTTTCAAAGAACTGAGAGAATCCACAAAAATATGTTGGGTTTAGCTCACTTTTCACTCTAAGATTTGACTTTTTTTTTCTTCCTGACAATGTTGTCTTCCAGCTGAGTTTGTTTTGCAATACATTTTTTGCAGTAGAATCTCAGATTAGACTCTCTGGCTTTCTTCTGTGTGTTCTCAATAAGTGGTGCTTTCCCACATGCTTCATGTGTAGGTGTCCGTTTTATTGTACGTCTCGGTGCTTTACCGAGAATCTAAGCATCTGTGATTTTTGTTTTTGGAGAAGATGTAGCTATTTGATTTGACAGCTGTCAGTTTGAGATGTGTGGTTCCTTCTTGCAATACTTCAGCAAGCCTTTTGAGAGAAGCTCTTCATGCAGCCAGGACAATCATCCATAAAAGATTAGTGCCTGCATTCACAGAATTTTTTGAAATTTTTTTAAATTGGCAATACTTGCAATATTAATTGACTTTTTTCTGCAAAAGCTGAAAATACGGAATGATGTAGTTTCCACTGATGACTATGCCATAACTTAAATCTCATCCAGATCTGTGTATAGCATTAATTGTTTATGCATGGCTTAAATATATGTTAAACTGGCTCCAGGAGTTATTTTGACAAATATCCCAGTTGGACATACTTCTATATACATACTAAAATAGTTTCGCTATCTGGAGCTGTTCAGAGGTGAACAGATAGCGTGTTTTTATTAAAGCGCTTGTTCAGTCAAACAGCAAAAATTTCTTAAATCAGCCAGTTTCTAATACTCCAAGCAGCTCTCCACAGGGGTGTATTTATTTTATTCTTATCTTGAAACACTGGACTAGGCAGGCCTTGGGTGTTTGTCTCCAGAGTAGTTGCGGTTGACCTGTTGGTGTACTGGTCCTTACTATCTGTGCCTCACTTATATTCTTAGCCATAGTAACCATCAGTATGGTACTACAAAATCACACTGTGTGCCCAGAGGGATACATGTGCCCCAGCATGAATTGAGGAGTCCAGAGTCTTCTGTCAATGCATCTTTGGTGATGCATTGCCCAGATATTTGCATGATTTAAAATGCAGCTACTATGGCGGGGCGGGGGGGAGGCTAGAGATGGTCTTAAGGGGTTCTGTTTTTCAGTGAATTCTAGCGGTTCAGTAATTCTGGGCCTGGAATCTTTTTCAAACTAAGGCATTAATGTCCTAGTGGGATTCATATGTCCAAAGATTTATAAGTGTATGCCTCTAACAAAGATGTTTCTGTGTGAGATAGTTCTCTAGCACCTTTTATTGTTATTGGAGAAAAATAAGCACCTCTGGAGTGTGATGGTTCTTATCCTCATGTGGATACATAGCAGGGGTAGACCAGTTGTATTCAGTAAGTAGAGGGAGCCTGGGTGATGAGCTTATGTGTAAATTATTACTTCATAAACCTCTAAACCTGGAGGAGATGAATTGTACCTCTATATTTTTTTCCATCTTTTGTCATCCTGGAGGTCTTGTGAACATCCCTGCTGTGTCCTTCAACAGCCCGTGAAGGAGCTGCTACTTAATGGTTTCAGCTGATGGGCTTTTAACTTACTCTCTGCCACCATTTGGAGTTCAAGGATTATATGTGCAGCCATCTTCTCAGAATATGGGATCGTGATCACAGTCTAGAGCACAGTATGTAGGATGACCTTATGGTAAATCATTGATAGAAGCTTAACCTTACCAAAAAGGCTCTGCCAGTTGGGAGAGGAAAGGACTGAAGAAATAGCAGCTAGTGTCTTTGGTTAAAGACCTACGCTTGCAGTTGATGAGGTCGTGCTAGGAGTAAAGTACATTCAGAGGAATTCCCATCCTTAAGAGAGGACTTAGACTTCTAGTTCTTCTAGGTACAACTGAAAATGTTAATAAACAGCCATTTCATACTACTGCTTTACCTTCAGATTACTGGGGCACTGGGAAACCTTTCTGCTTAAATAGTTGTTGAAACCTCAATATTTGAAAAAAAGCCCAGAAGACATTTCCTAATGAACACTTGTCGTGGTTTAGCCCGGATCAACAACTAAGCACCACGCAGCCGCTCGCTCACTCCCCCC